>JAQQAE010021662.1:0-10415 GCA_029823295.1 Pseudamia nigra | reverse complement strand
GGGCATATAGCCCCCGACAACATAGCTCCTAGGATCACTGGGACACGCAAACTCCACCACGATAAGGTGGCGACTCATGGAGGAGGCATTTTGAACGTATTTTGTTTAATTCATTATCAACATAATTATGAATTAAGAAGTTCAAACAGAAATCTTAATGGTCCCATATTTTAACATTTAGCTTATGTTTCTGTTAAATACTTCTGTGAGGGTGTTGATAAAATGGTGTGTTGATTTGATTTTTATTTCTTCTCCAATGGGCTCTTTGCAACTCTGCCACACATGCGCTGACTTTATTGTAAAGTGTTGCACCCACCCGCTTTTCATCAGAAAATGCTCTGATTGGTTGAACAGCAGGTCATTTTTATGATGATTTGGTTTCATATTCTCACACAAGGCAACTGCAAACTGACAAAAACAGAATTTTCAAATTCTGTTGGCTTGGTGGGGTTGGATTAATGCATTTTATCTGGACTGTGATTGGTTATGACTTGTGATGTCACAAATCACAAAAATCCAAAACAAATTATTGCGCATGTTTCTCAGGATTGGAAACTCTGAGTCGGTTCAGATTTCTACTGCTTTTATTTTACATCACAGAGCTTATTTCAACCTCAAATTCTATTAAAGATGGCTTTTGACAGTCGGGGGCATTTAAAATGATTAAATTAGCCACCTATTTTTGATTGCAAGAGGCAGCATTTATGTTTTTTTTCCATTGAAGTGGCCTGAATTTGTTGACTTTAATTGGTTGACATGTTTCAACAAAGTACCATATAAGAGCCCCATTAGAATCTGCGGGTGTGCTAATTGCAACATACTCCGTGCACTCAACAGTAATCAGAGCTGACAGAAGTCATATCTCCATTTTCAGTGCTAAGTTATTTCTTCTCATCTCAAATTACTTCTCGATTCTTCATGTCTTTATGCAGTACTTTAATATTATTAGTGTGCTGACAGGTTATTTAATGATTGTGTGCATCTGTGCAATAAAAAGAGATGTAAGGTCTTTTAAGAGGAATACAGTTGCACTGTTTTTATAGGCACAAATTGCTGTATAATTATGGTATTTTCAGAATAAATGAACACATCCTTTGTGCATATTTGTGCCCAAAACAGAGGCACAAAGCTCGGATTGCACCATCTATCTCTGACAGGTGAAAAAAAAGGGCTCAAACACAATAAAAGGTTTTATTGAAAGCTTCTCGTCTTTGCAAAAGTAGCCAACCATTTCCATTTGCCACCAGGAGTATCAGGAGTTTACAGTCTCCTGATAGAGCATCAAAGGAGCAGGCACAGAGGGAGAGCGCACACAGGGATATTACACTATAATGGCAACCAGATGAACTTGTTGATAGAGTACTGAGTAAGTCCAAATGGCCCAACACTTGGCTCCGTCTGATAGTGGTATTATCCCACTCTCCAGATTACCAAATTGAGAGTTGAACAAAATGATATTTAGTGTGGTTTGTGCCCTTGCTTTTCTGCGTTGTTCTCCATATGCTTTTCTGAAGTTTGGAGCCTGTCGACAGTAATTCATAGTATTCAGGCTTAGGTAAGTGTAGCACAGTAATCAGGAAATGCACGGACACTTTATTCACTTGCACATCTTCTACATTCACCATGGAAGGCACCTGTCGCCTTCTATCCTCTCGCTTTGTCAGGTTGAGGGAAGTGAAGTTGAAGGCGAACTTGAAGAGACGGGAGGTTGACACAGGTGAAGTAGAGGTAGTTCTGTTGTTCTGTCCGCTTAACTATGACGCTCTCCTCTTTCATTTGATAGCAGAGTTCATGAGAAAACTCTGAAAGGCTCAGTAAGAGCAGCACTGTTTCCTGACATCAAACATGAGGTCTGAGCCTAGGTAATCGAATTTGGGATCATGTGATTGGACATGACAAGGGGAACGAAATGTGAGGCTTGTCTTGTCACACATGAAAATACAAGTGTCTTCATTTACAAAACACTTTCCCAGGTCACCCATAGTGAAAGAACAACGTGGTTGCTCAGTGTGAATCTGTCCTGATGAAGCCTCTTCCCCATAGTATGTTTTTACATGAAACATTGTAGCTTCAAAGCCGTGTTACTGCCTCTTTAACCATAATGTCCCATTATGCATGGCATCTGAGAGCATGCTAGAGCACAAAAGGAACCACATGTTCAGCACTCCAAGTGCCCAAAGCTATATAACATATGTTACATACTGTATACAAGCTTGTTCCTGTGTGTATGTATGTATGTAGAGGAGAATCTGCATAATATAAAGGAGACAAGAGGGTTAAATGCAGGCAGTTTGTTCAAAAAGCATAAGACGATTCATTTCCTCTCCCCTGCTAGAACAAGTTCCAACAGTATAATGTAAACACACACTAAGACCTGGCATGTGTACTTTCATATAGAGCCAGTCTTACTGTGTGCACACTGCATGTGCTGATTCTGGTATTTAACAATGTAATATGTGAATATATTCTTAAAATTGTGGTGATAAAAGAGAAAGAAGGGGTACAGGAAGGGGTTCATGGAGAGAGAAGATTATCCCCCCTATTGAAGTGGAGATGTTTGAGTTCCAGGCTTGTTTGTAAAAAATAAAAAGTTTGAAGTGAAATGGATTTCTGCAAATGAGAAAACAACATCAGGGCTAAGTAACTATTTGAAGGGGCTGTCAAAGGCTTTCTGTGTCTTTACCCTCGTCCTTTCATCTTTGTCTCATCCTTTGCTCCTCCTCCCTTCTCACTCTCTTTAGAGATGGTTGTGAGAGAGTGAAGTACAAAGCCCAGGCCCTCCAATCGATCACTGAGCAGCACTATCAATTGACTTGTGAAGCACAGGTCTTCTCCATCTGCTCAACGATTGATGGGTCAAAGAGGAAGATTAACGAGGAAGATTGTTGTGTGTCTGTGTGTTAATACAAGAGTATGTCTTTTGTAAAGATGATAGCAACTGATTTAATCTCATCTCATTTGTCAGCTACACATTTTAATTTGCTCTCAATAAAAACTTAAGACGCTTGAAGGACGACTCAACTGTGACACATTGATATGTTGTGTGTAAACACATGTTTCTATGTGCAACAAGGCCTCCAGACACTTTGGTGGATATTCTTTACCTTGGCTCTATGTTTGTACCCTGGCGACAGCAAATGCACATGCACACAAAATTAAATCATAAACTGGCATGGAGACACACTTTACCCTGGCACAGTGTCATTGCTTGTCAGTGCCGTGACTCATGCCAGTGCTCTAATGGATGAATCCTGCAGCAGTCTGAACAAGTATATGTGTGTTAGATTTGCAGGTGTGTATGTGTGATCCAATGTGTTGCCCTGTGTGCACATTTTCAAAGTGTTGTATAAACATTGGAATTATGTGTCACAGCTGGCCAGATGACTTGCCTGGGCTTCATCTCGAATTTCTGTGCATCTCTGTGGGAGTACGATGCTACATTTGCATGAGAAAGGCTGTCAGACTAACACCTTTCTTGTTTTTTGCTCTTTTTTGCTTCCTCACCTCCCTCTTTCTTTTTCCCCTATCTTCCTCCTGTGTCCACAGCTCTGATAGCCATAGGCCAGTACAGCAGTACCATAGAGACTGTGGATGCTGGCTGGTGCAAGGACATCACAGACCAGGGAGCCACACAGATAGCACAGAGCAGCAAGTCCCTCCGCTACCTCGGCCTCATGAGATGTGACAAGGTAACAAAGCTCATCCCTTAATGTCTGCTGCTGCCTGAATTTGTGCCAGACTGTATAATTTTATGTGTGGAACTCTCATTTGAAGCTTTCACAGATGTAGCAAATTAGACTATTTTGCAATGTATGCTGAAAAATTCACCTGGAAGCTTTACAGAATTAATGTTTTTTCTTTTACCACAAAGGAACCACTTTATTCCCACCTCTGGTGTCTAATTTGTCATTGTACATAGGAACAATCAGCAACAATTCCTATCAGCTGTCTAGGTCATTTATCAAAAGAAAATTCTTTAATGCACAGTTTGCAGTGTTTTCTTGAAGTATTTAACCCTCCTGTTGTCCTCATTTTCTGTATACACAATGTGTCCTCCCTGTGGCGGGTTATTTTGACCCGAGGTCAACAGGAGGGTTAAAGATGTACTGTACACTTGAAAGTTGTATTCAGCTGCAAGCAAAATTATACACTGATGAAATGTGTAAGTATCCATAAATATTGACAAATGCATAAAATTCAGTATGTTTAAATTATCCACAACTTTGCAAGACCAGCGCTGCCATAGAATCAGCAATATGGGAATTACTTGTATCATCAAAATGATATAAAAGATCAGAGGTGTGCGCCCCACCTGCCCCAGCTCGCCCTTGACAACTTTACCTTGCTGTCGGACAAATCCTTGTAATGGGAACTGAAGGAGCTGTAGTATTTTTTTCTCAAATGCCCAAGACTAATTTTCCTCACAAAACATGGGACTTGCTGATGGAGTGCGGCTTTCGTGCTGACTGATAAATAGTATTTTCACCATTATAGCTATTTAATTATGAGTGATACACACTTCCTAAAGAGTATTTAATACTCACTAAAGACTGGAACACTATGAAGAATGTTTTTTGCCAGGCATTCACTTGAGTAATATTTTTCAAAAAATGTACTTCTGACATGATGTAGATGTTTACAGAATACTTTTTACTCTGACACAGTTACATTTATGTTGGGAAAAGATGTACTTCTACCCAGTTACATTTGGCCACAGCTCAATGTGTAGGAGTAAAATGAACACAAAAATGAAAGAAAAAGATATGTGTATTCATATATATATATACCGGTATATAAAAATATGTGCCCAAAATTAAAAAAATAATCAAGTAAATTAACAAATTAAACACAAACCGTCAACAATCAATAGAATAATCAAAAGTAAAGAAAAAATAATCAATTAAATTAAGAAAAATGTGCAATATAATCAACTAGAAAAAAATCTAAGTCCAAAATACACAACAAAAAGAGCAAAAATTAAAAAAACAATAAAGTGAATTAAAAATGTACAATATGGCCAAATAATATGGACAAATATAATCAAACGAACTAATAAAACTGGACAAAAATTAACAAAATGCACAACACAATGACATGGTATAGTAAAACTTTGAAATATAACCAAGAAAATTGAAACATAAACATCAACAAATACACAACAAAATGAGCCAAAAAATGAACACCATCAAGCAAATTGACAAATACTATCAAAATAAAAAATAAAGTTGGAACAAAAATGAATGTAATAAATTGCACATTACTCAGTAGTCGAGTAGTTTTTTCATGACTTTTTTTTACTCTTACTCAAGTACTTACATTCATGAGTACTTTTGTTTCTACTTGAGTCATTAAAATTATGAAGTAACAGTCCTTGTACGTGAGTACTGTTTCTGTGTACTCTACCCAACTCTAGGGTTACACAAGAGTAAAATATGGATTGAACATATTTATTTGAATATGTCATTACATGTCACATGTCCGTGGATGTCCTCGCACACAAGCCTCAAAAGTCTCATTTTAGGGCAGCTGGCCAATTAAAAGCTATCCAGAGATCACGTGGAGTAACTAAGCCACTGCCGCCTGTGCCCAGTATGTCCGTGTGAAGCATGTTGGAGTCAGCTGGTCAGGTGATAACAGAGTGACATAATGACCCCTCTCAAACCTACTTTCTGGAGCCTCTGGGTCGCAGGGATGCTCTTTCCAAAGTCACCCTTACACTCTGCTGGCCTCTTCCCCATCCAATCACTAATCGGGTGGAAGTGCATTTAGTTGTAGTGCCATGGTAACAACTCCACCCACCTCTCCAATTGGTTCAGTGGAGCTCTTACCACACAGATGCATGCACTTTGTGTAGGATCATTCAGCCTGACATGAGTGGGATGAAGGAAGACAAGAGAGGGAAAGTGAACAGCTGGCTTAACCTAGAAACTTTTAGCCTATATAGATACTCTGCAGCTCGGTGTCTTGTAGACTGGCACACGACACAGGCCATTTTCCCAACGCAACGGGGCCTCCGTATGTTGAGAGTAACCGTATGTTTTAATGAGACTTTAGTTTTCAGGTGGGGGCTAAATTTTACATTTGAGTTTTGGGCTGAACACATTTAAAAGGCCCTGCTGTGCAGTAAAAAATGTGAGAAGTTGGCAGGGACGATGAGAAGGGAGGAGGGAGGTCAGCAGGCACTCAAGGCCTTTCACCAGGTTAGGAGCTCATCATTTTTATTTCTTCATTATAAAATCAGTGATACCTGGGTGTGTGGCGTCCTTAAGGTTGACCCTATGGATTTCCCTGATAAAAATGCCAACACTGAGATCGTTAAGTGCGACAAGAATAGCAGTGTATCATATTTATCTATTTATATTGTAATAAAGTTATAACATACGAGGGTCTGACAGTGACCCCATATTGTAAGGTCCTGGTGATGAAGCACTGTACTTAATTCACATTATTGCAGACCTGAATGTGTATCTATCATATTTATCTTGGAGTAATAAAGGGGAACTGCATTACATGGCAGGTGATCACTTAGATTCCATTTTCATTTAGTTCTCCTGCCTAGGTCACCCTACAATCGATATCTACGTATGTGCTAATAAAAAATGAGTTTCAAGGATGACCTACATTTTAAATGAAGTCTGTGCATAGTTCACGCAGGTGCAGGAGTCTGTTCTCGAGCCTAATTTTTGTCCAACCGCTGTCATTTTTGCATTACACACCTCTAATTAGCTGCACCTTTCATTCCACTATGCTGCTGTGCTCACACGACCATCACTCGTAAATCTGAAAAATAATCTCATCCACCTTCCCAACCTCCTCCTAGAGCCAAATAACAATAGTATAACAACTCCAAACTGCAAAGCATATTTCTTTGATACCAGGGTTCTGCAACCCTTACAAGTTAAAGAGCCATTTTTGCACAGAAGAAGAAAAAAAAATATCTAGAGCTGCAAATAACATTCATACCCGCTGCGCACCACATGACATATGATGCCTGTCTTTTCTGGCAAAACCAATTTGCGATTATTTCATTAATTTTTGTTCATTTTGCAGATAAATTGGTGAAGTTTTTTGTCCATTTATTTAATTATTTCATTCATTTTTGTGAACACTGGTTCATTTCCTAGATTATTTTTGTGAAATTTTGTTTTTGTGTATTATTATTTTATTTTTTTGTTATTATTTTTTTGTATCTTTCTGCTCATTTTCTTGTTTATATTCATTTACTTGACTATTTTGTTCATTTTGCTGATTATTTTGTCAATTATTTTGTTCATTTGGTATACACTTTCATTCAGTTAATTTCTTACTTTCTTTTTCGTGATTATTTGCTCAAGTTTATCTTAAAGTATTTTTTTCAGATTTTTGTTTTTAAAATGGTTTTGATAATTTAATCTTGTTCATTTTTGATGATTTTGTTGTCATTTTCTAGATTATTTGCATCAGTTTTGTCTTAATGTTGTAGTTAATTTTTTCTTCTTTATGTTGATTTTGTGCTTATTTTGACAGACCCCTGTTCTGTTCTCTAGTTTTGACATACAAATGGTCTTGCACTTATATAGTGCCTGAGGACACGAGAAGCTGGGATTTGAACCGCTAACCCTTCGACTCCTGGACAACCCACTCTACCTACTGAGCCACAGCCGCCCCCTAAAATCATAACACCAGGTTGTGCTAAGGGGTTTTGAGATCTCAGGGGCCATCTGTGTCAAGCATGCTCAGATCGTCCCAGAGCATCTCTTGAGCAGAATCACAGCTACAATAAAAATGTGTATAAGCTCTTATAAACATGGTCAAATCAGACGAGAGCGTCTTCCCTGAATTGAAATGACCAATTTTCTTAGGTTTTTAGCAAAGAATATTTTCAGCAATCTCTGCCCTCTAACTATCCCTCTGTTCAGCTCTGATATTCATACTTATGGTTTCGCCTAGAGGATGAAAAGATAAATAATTATTCCCCCTCTGGTCTGGCAAGGGAATTTGGGGATGACATCGCTAAATAAAGCAGTAATTGGTGCTATTAGTGTTGTAATGGAGTGTGAATTGTGCAGAGAGTTTGACAGTTTCCAAGGTCAGGTACATTAGCAGCTCTTAGTCAAAAAATTAATTCACTGCATGCTTGTCCCAATCACCCATTTTGGTTTTGCCCTTTTTTTTTTCTCATACTAAACTGTGTTTTGCATTGTAAATGAGGCTGGAGTTTGGTGAGGATTGGTGCTATGAGCAGCCCATGGCAGCTACTTTCTTTGTTGTTATTGAGGCTGGTGTTGGGTTTTGCTCAGAGAAAAGGGGTTGTGCATTGGATATGGTCAGATATCAGGAGGGAAAGAGAGGAATTGTTCCCAAAGTTTGCTCAGAGGGAAGCAAATAAACAGAAATGGTTTGATACCATGAGGTCACTGTGAAAATGAGAGCTATGCAGCGAGTTAAAGAGGTAAAAGGGTGAGAGGCAGCGTCAGAACAGGGGATCTTCATGTTAGCTTAGGGGCAGCAGTGACTATACTCGATCTCTCTCCCCTCACCATCCCCACCATCTATTTCTGATCTCCCCCCCCAAAAAATCTATTGGCTCTTCTAAAAAGGCAGTGCCTCTGTTAAACTTTCAGTAGCAGATACACTTCTCCAAAACAGCAGTTGGGGGCTATTCAGTCTCTTTATCAAGGTCACTTTGACTGGGTAATTATTAGTTTTTGTCTGATCTGTCTTTACAGACTGGTGTTTTGTATTGCAGGCACTTCAGCCCATTGGCAACACTCTCTTCACTGCAGTTAACACATTAATGACTAACAATTTAGTATGAGCAATTTAGTATATAACACAAAATAAAAAAGTGCCTTGTCAGGAATGAATTCAAGTCTTTTTAATGTGTTTTTGACCATGAGTTGTTTTGTGGAGAGGAGTGTGTACAGACTCAATAGCCCTATTAGTGTTACTACAACTGCTGTACAAATCTGTATTTTGTAAAAAATACACTCAATCAAGGCAAGGCATTTTTAAAATTTATACAGCACATTGCATACAAGGGTAACTCAATGCTTATTGTGGACTGGTCAGTTTGTCAGACATTTTCCACATCGCTGAACAAAATGTGCTTCCATTCCACTCTTATTCTCCATACTGGCCAAAATCGCTTGACAGTGTCATCTTCCCATCGTTATGGAGGATGTCTGCATGACTTTTTCCAATCTCTTGAATACCATTCTGCAACTGCACACGTCCACCCTTTGTCTGTAAACCTTGCAACATGTCCGGTTCAATGGAATTTCTGTTTTCTGTATTCCAACATCACATCCTTCACTCCGCTCTTTTCCTGAATCACCTTGTCACAGATGTGCTCACACAACAATATTCAGTAGCATGGCTCTTTCCATAGCCCTTTGTGCTGCGGCTAATCACTGTTCTTCCTTCCACAAGGACAAGGTGAAGAACCCAATGGCCTTCATTTATTAAACAAGTGTACAACTGAAAAATGGGCTTATGCTCATTCCCACACAAAGCTCAGCGTTTAATTCTGATCAGTTCAATCAGAGGATACGATCAAATCTCACGACAGCTCTGAGCTCATGCATGCGAGTTTGGAGTCGGTGTGGGCATGAGGAGCAGCAAAATACAGCTGTCTGATACATTCTGATTGACATGTAAATATCTGTACACATATTCATCATATCAGAATATAAAATATATGATGACGAAGTCAGCTTCGTGTCATATCCCTATTAAAAAACTGAAAATTATTTAAAACACAGTTAACAGAATTATCAGGCTTTTTGGTCTCATGATTCATTTCCTCTTTTCTTTTTTGACATACTACGCAAAGTGGCATGTGTAGTTAAATCCTATAAAAATTAGAATGCAGACACTGTGCAGCGTTAGATTAAATAGTTCATGTGTGTGTTTCAGGTTTTCTTTTCTCTCTTTCGGTGTTGGTCAGTGATGGATGTGTGCAGTTTATCTCTGCTGCAGACACACACATCTGGGTCTATTTTTCCTACAACCTGTCCAAATTCAGGGCAGTTGGTGTTGGACCACCGCGAAGCAGACTCTGACAGGTCGCACTGGTCTGATACCACATGCCCTGCGAGCTGCAAAGACATACAATGCCCCTGCAGCTCGCGATGTTCTGGTTCTGTGGGTCCAGGTCTAGAATGGGTCATCTGAAGCCTGAACACAGCTGGCTGACTCCAGATTTAAACTCTAGAATTAAATAGATGATACAAATATAGTTCCGGGATTTTATTCCTTTATCTTACCATCATCCATCATCATTCAAAGTGGAGGTAGGAGCACACATCTTGTATAGACGCTGTAATTTGAAGGAAGTCAGTGACTGCAAAGTAGTATTGGGTGAGAGTGTTGCCAGACAGCATAGGATGGTGGTGTGCAGGATGACTCTGGTGGTGAGGAAGGTGAAGAAGGCA
>JAQQAE010021661.1:0-10416 GCA_029823295.1 Pseudamia nigra | reverse complement strand
GGCTGTGAGGGGGTCTGGCAGGGGGGTTTCAGCCAACCCACGCTGCTGCTTACCCACACAGCTGTTGCATTCCATTGGTAGATAAGGGCATGCGGCGCGGTGAAGTCTGCCGTTTGGTCTAAACGGGGGCTGAGAATCAGTTAGCCATTCCTCGGCTGCAGCCCCCCCCCCCGGTGACCAATCCAAAAGCCACGGCCAGCGCACACACTCCGAGTCTGGACTCATTCTCAAAAAAGGACATTGGGCTCTTAAAGGGGCCACACTGCATGTCATTAATAAACGTATATAGTCAGGGGCGTAGGTTGCATTTAGAAACTGGGGTGGGGGGCATTTGTAGTCCGGCGCCCCCTGAAATTTTGGTGTCAAGACATTTCATTTTCTATGTCATAGCCGTATGTAGGGAATGAAACGAACAAAATAATGAAAAAAAATCACCTAATGAGCAATATAATACAAAAATGAACATCATAATTCACCTAATCAACAATAATGAGCAGGGTTGAAGATGAAAATGACCGAGAAGTGACCAAAAATCAACAAAATAACTAAGGAAATGAACAAAAAGAACAAAATGAAAACATGAACAAAATATTCAGCAAAAAAATAATGAAAAATTAAAAAAAAATAAGCAGCAAAATGGAAAAAGGGTACAAAACAGTCAAGAGTACAAATAAAATTAACTGAACCAAATAATCACCCAATTAATAAAATTATTCAACAAAAGGAAAACAAATTAAGAAAATAGTCAAAAATATGAACTAAATAATGATCAAAATGAACAAAATAACAAAAAAAAAAATCAAACAAATGAATTAAAAATGCACAAAATAATGCAAACATTTGTATCATACAGTAATTCACCTAATAAACAAGAATGAGCAGAATTAAAGATAAAAATGACCAAAAAGTGACCAAAAATGGACAAAATAACTAAGGAAATGAACATAATATTCAGGGGAAAAAAACACACAAAAGAAGAAAAATAGTAAAAATGAGCAAAATGAGCAGCAAAATAACCAACAAAATGAACCAAACAATTCACAAGTGTACAAAACAGTGAATAATATGAACATAATTAAAAAGTTAACAAAGGAACTTTACTTAATGCGCAATAAAATAAACTAAGTCAAACAAAAAGGAACAAAATCTCCCACAATTAATAAAATGATCAACAAAACAAAAAAAGGAGCAAAACTGTCAAGTATGTGAACAAAATAATGAGGAAAATGAACAAAATAAGCAATAAAATGAAAAACAATGTACAGAATGAACAAAATAATAATAAGATAAATGAACAAATATTAACGAAATCAAAAACAAAAAGAACTAAATGATAAAACACAATAGTTAACAATATAAATAAAAATCAATGAAATAATTAAGGACATAAATAAAAAGTCCCAAAATAATGAGACAAAATGAACAAAGCTGTCAATAATAAACAAAATGAATAACAAGGTGAACAAATATAGCTGAAGTGATCCATAAAGTGAACAAAAGTGGCTAAAAATTCAAGAAATTAATCATGGGTTAATTATAATTAATTAAGGAAATGAACAAAATAATAGAAAAATTGACCAAAATTTAACAAAGCAATGGAGAAAATGGACAAAATAGCTGAGCATATAAACACAAATGAGCAAATACAACAAAAAAACAAAGAAAATGAACAGACATGAGCCCAGTGAACCAGAAAATTAACAAAATAATCATAAATGAACCTTATGATAAACAAAATGACGGAATGTTAAAAAAACAATTGAACAAAATAATAAAGTGACCACAAAGACGCAATCTATCAAATGAACAAAATGAGATAATACAAAATATTCACTAAATGAACAGCATAATCAATTAAATGAGGCAACAAAAATGAACAAACTAATCAAAAAAGTGAAGAAAAGTTATGACTCTAATAGAAGAAAATGTGTGAAGAGAATATAATGATAAGAATATGAACACAAATGAGCAAAATAATCAGCCAAATGGGAAAAAATTATCAAAGTATTAATACAAACGAACAAAAATTAACAAAATAATAAATAAAATGACCAGAAACGATGAACACAAAAAGAGCTTAGTAATCCACCAAATGAACAACATAATTAAGGGAATGAAGGAAACAAACAGGAAATTACAAAAAAATTGACAAAAATCGAGGGAAATGACCAAAAATGACTGACAAAATGAACAAAAAAACAACACAAATGTATAAAATAATCAACATAATGGGCAAAAATGATCAAATTATTAATGCAAATGAACAAAAATGAACAAAATAATAAACAAATTGACCAGAAACGAACAAAATAATAAACAAAATGAACAAATAAAGAGCTTACAAATGCACAAAATGAACAACATAATTAAGGGAATGAAGGAAACACACAGTAAATTATAAAAAAAAGGACAAATATTGAGGGAAATGACCAAAAATGACTGACAAAATGAACAAAATAACAACACAAATGTATAAAATAATCAACAAAATGGGCAAAAATGAACTAAGTATTAATACAAATGAACATTAATTAACAAAATAATAAACAAAATGACCAGAAACGAACAAAATAATAAACAAAATGAACAAAAAAGAGCTTACAAATGCACAAAATGAACAACATAATTAAGGGAATGAAGGAAACACACAGTAAATTATAAAAAAGGACAAATATTGAAGGAAATGACCATAAATGACTGACAAAATGAACAAAATTATAACACAAATGAACAAAATAATCAACATAATGGGCAAAAATGACTAAATTATTAATACAAATGAACAAAAATTAACAAAATAATAAACAAAATTACCAGAAATTAACAAAATAATAAACAAAATGAACAAAAAAGAGTTTAGTAATCCACCAAATGAACAACATAATTAAGGGAATGAAGGAAACAAACAGGAAATTACAAAAAAATTGACAACTATTGAGGGAAATGACCATAAATGACTGACAAAATGAACAAAACAACACAAATGTATAAAATAATCAACATAATGGGCAAAAATAACCAAATTATGAATACAAATGAACAAAAATGAACAAAATAATAAACAAAATGACCAGAAATGAAGAAAATAATAAACAAAATGAACAAAAAATGAGCTTACGAATGCACAAAATGAACAACATAATTAAGGGAATGAAGGAAACACATAGGAAATTATTTTAAAAAAGTACAAATATTGAGGGAAATGACCAGAAATGACTGACAAAATGAACAAAATGATAACACAAATGAACAAAATAATCAACATAATGGGCAAAAATGATCAAATTATTAATGCAAATGAACAAAAATGAACAAAATAATAAACAAATTGACCAGAAATGAAGAAAATAATAAACAAAATGAACAAAAAAGAACCTAGCAATCCACTAAATGAACAAGATAATAAAGGGAATGAAGGAAACAATCAGGAAATTACAAAAAAATGGACAAATATTGAGGGAAATGACCAAAAATGACTGACAAAATGAACTAGATAGATAGATAGATAGATAGATAGATAGATAGATAGATAGATAGATAGATAGATAGATAGATAGATAGATAGCAAGCATAATTATGGCACATAGAAAAAACCTCAAAGCACATTTAGCAGACAAGTTGCAACACAACATTCATTTACAAAGCAATTTTCAGAGAGCCTTGGTTGTGTAGCGCGAGGTGTGATCGTGTCAAATGGATGCATGTGTAGCTTCATCAGTCCCGATAAAAATGTCAGAACTCATCAGAAATAATAATGAACAAACAAATGAACAAAAATTAACTAAATTATAAACAAAACAAACATAGAAAGGAATCGCACAATCTATCATATGAAAAAAAAGATCAAGAACGTGATCAAGACCGTGAAGGAAATGACGCAAATAATCAGCGACTCAGGAAAAAAATGAACTCAGTAACTAAGACAATGAACACGAAAAGGCAAATACACAGTTAAATCCCCTTACACCTACATTGTGCATATCCTGCCATGTAATAAAGTCATACTGAGCTGAATGGTATTTGTCATTTAGCACCTCGTGCAGATTATATCGGACTGTTTGGATGCAACCTCATCCGTGAGCGTGCGGATCACCTTCAGTTCCCGCCTTTCTGTTCTGACCGTGTTTGTCCGAGTGCACTCGTAGGTGACCGGTGTTTCCGGCGCCCGCCTCATTAGCTTTACCTTTCACCCAGAGGCTTCGCGGCCGGCCTCCGCGCTGACTGCAAACAAACAGGCCCGGCGGTCGCGCACGCCAAGGTGACCGCGTCGTCTCACATGTGGAATGAGGCGATTCCTGCAGGATTTTTACCCCGTCTTAAACCGGTTTTTTTTTTTCCTCCCTCGCTGAAAAAGCCCAAAAAAGGTGAGAAAAAACAGCAGCTAAAGCGTTCAAGGACAGAAGGGTGTGATGAGGAATAATGAGGCAGAAGCCCGTGCACGGGAGGTAGTGTTTAGTGTGCGCTGCGATTTCTAGGTTGTTTTTACTCAGATTTGACTTTTTGTCATTTTTTAATCCTCATTTTTTTTAAATATAGTGCTTATCTTATTCATGTTTTTGTCCATTTTACATTGCTCTTTTTTCCACATTTTCAGTCCTTATTTCATTCAATTCAAGTCAGTTTCTCCATTCTTTTGTTCATTTCATCCATCCGGTTCGATTCGTTTGCCCATTTGGAATCAGAGCTACGTTTACCACTGTGTTGCATCATCTCTTCTCGATACACATTTAGGAATAGACGAGACCAGTCGGTGTAATTTTGAAAGCGGAAGGTTTCCTTGTAGGATATAGGATTTCACCTGGCCTGCAGTTCCTGGTCTCCATTGTCATCTTTTATATTTTATAATTTAAAAAAGTAGGTTTTCATTAGGTGACATGCAGGGTTTCTCTAGTATATTACAGGGCTTGTGGTCCTTTATTTTTTTTAAATGGGTGTTTTATACTCCATACCAGCCAGAGTGGTCTGGGTGAAAGCGCAACAGCGACACCTTTTGGTCAACATGTGAACCCATATGGGGGATGGGGTCACCCAAATTCTGGTAAGAGTAAAGGAGGTGCTTATAGATGTTGACAGATACTGCTGCCCTCATCTTGAGACGCTGACTATCGCCTGCCCTTGTAACTGTCTCGACTGGTTACATCCCTCTGGAGGCTGATGCTAGCTCAGTCCTTAGCCACCGCTACAGCGAGAATGACCACGGCATGTAAGAAAGTTTGGCAATAACGTCAAAATGTGGAAACCACAGCCGGTGGGCAATGCGCGGACCCTCTGACAGAGTCTTCACTTAAGTTCTAAGGCATTTTGGATCTTTTCACTGTCACGGCAGCACCGATACGACGGCACGCACACTTAAACGTAACAGTGTCACATTGTTTCAAAAGTAAATACAACCCCACTTCCAAAGAAGTTGGAACTTATTCCCAATAGAACATAAACAACATATCAGAAGTGGAAACTGAGACGTTTTATCATTTCATGGCATCATTTGATGGCAGCAATACATATCAAAAAAGTTGGATCAGAGGCAACAAAAGGCTGGAAAAGTAATTGGCACAAATCAAAAACAACTGGAGGAGCATTTGATGACTAATTATGTTAACAGGTCACAGGTCAGTGACGTGACTGGGTATAAAGGGAGCATTTTAAAGAGACAGAGCTTCTCACATGTAAAGATGGGCAGAGGTTCACCAATCGGTGACAAACTGTGTCTAGAAATGGTGGAACAATTTCTGGGTTAAAGCTCATTTAAAATTGTCTGAGGCAAAACCTGTGAATACGTGGGACCATTTTAAATGAGCTTTGACTCAGCTTTCACAGCTGGAACGTGATCAGCTTGGAGGTTACATCATGCCCAGTGTTGATGAGTCATGCACATCAGACTGATCACATTTTTGTCCATTGTAGCCCAAATCGTAGCCTGTGTTGGTATGTTTCCTCTCGTGAATTGGTCACTTCCGGTCCTTACAGAACATTCTGGTTGAAGGTCTGGCCTTTTCAAAGCATTAACTTTGCTGTTCTTTAACCATCCTTTGGTAGAACAGCTTGTGTCCTTAGGACATGACCACGTGTTGTCCTGAGACTCGGTTCACACACAGCGACGTTTTCTATTAGAACTCGCTGGTATCATTCAGAATGCACTGTTCCATCAGTGATGTCAAGCTGTCCTGACCCAGACACAGCCAAACGGGCCCAAACCATGATACTGCCAACACCATGTTATACAGTGTCATCTGTCATTTGTGGATGCAGAGAGTAGGTCGTTTGGTTAGTGTTCCTGAGTCCGTGGAGTGATGTCCACGATAGAATCATGTCATTTTCATGTCATTCTGCTTGAGGGTCCAACATTTCATATGTTGTCCTTGCTTTTTTTTTTTTTTTTGGCAGTTTGTTTCATTCTGTTTTTATCCACACTCAAGGGATTTAATAACACACCACTCTATTTTTGGCCCAGTTTGTGAAGAGCTTTTCTCAGTTAATGACACTGATACAAATACATGTATGGTTGTGTTTATGAAAATTCCCAACATGTGGGATTTGGTCACGTCTGATTACTGTGCATAGGCCTGTGTCTCAAACACACTACTGGGGAAGAAATCACAATGCCTTTGTGTACAAACCAATCCCAAATGACGACTCCTCTGTCAAACACACCCAAGCCTATAAATAGACACCACAGCTTTGGAGAAAATTACATCTGTAAGAATGCCACGACTGGGGCAACCTGACCAGGATCGTGCCGTTAGAATGCGAGACGCAGGTCGGACCTCCACACAAATTACCAGAGCAGTAAATGTCCATCACTCCACAATAGTGAGCTTGCACCGGCATTATTTGTCCAGAGGAACAACAGCAGACCAACCACGACCTGGTCGACCACGCGTGACAACCGGAGACCAGGAGCCACATCCCCACCTCTTGCACCTCACAATGCAGATGGGAGTTTGGAGATAAAGGCATGAGCTGCAGCCAGATCAGTCCTGAGCTCGCTCACAGTTTTTGATTCATTCTCCTTCATCTCCTTCATTATTTTGTTCATATTTGTTAAAGTTGTGTTCATTTTCACAGATTTTTTAAATTCATTTTTGTACGTTTGATTATTTTGTGTTCTATGTTCATTTTTACAGTTTTTTAATTCATTCTTGTTCATTTTATTGATTATTTTGTTAATTTTTGTTCTTTTTTTTTTACATTTTTTTCATTAATTCTTATTCATTAAATTGATGGTTTTGTACATTTTATTGATTATTTTATGCGTTTTATGTCTGTTATTACTGTTTTTATATCATTCTTGTTCATTTGATTGATTATTTTGTTCACTTTTTGTCTTTTTTTACAATTTTTTCATTCATTCTTATTCATTATATTGATGGTTTTGTGCATTTTATTATTTTACGCGTTTTATGTTCGTTTTTACAGTTCTTAATTAATTCTTCTTCATTTGATTACTTTGTTCACTTTTGTTCTTTTTTTTTTACAATTTTTCATTCATTCTTATTCATTATATGATGGTTTTGTACATTTAATTGATTATTTTATGCATTTATGTCCGTTTTAATAGTTTTTAATTCATTCTTGTTCATTTGATTGATTATTTTGTTCACTTTTGTTCTTTTTTGACAATTTTTTCATTCATTCTTATTCATTATATTGATGGTTTTGTGCATTTTATTGATTATTTTATACGTTTTATGTCTGTTTTTAAAGTCTTTAATTCATTCTTGTTCATTTGATTGTTTTGTTCACTTTTGGTTTTTTTTTTTTTACAATTTTTTCATTCATTCTTATTCACTATATGATGGTTTCGTACATTTCATTGATTGCACTGTTCATTTCATGCTTGTCTGCCTTTTTTAAATAATTCTTGTTCATGTTATTGATTATTTTGTTCAATATAATGTTGATGCATCAATATGTTACTTCGGTTTTTTGACGTCTGTTGCTCCTTTTTCCTGTGTTTTGTAACTGACTAATCAGGATATTCATTAAAAGGTAATGAGGAACAATCTACTGTGTGATTGATCTTTTACGAACATACAACACACCTGTGATTTTACACATAAATTTTGTGCGGTATCATTACATGAGTGCACACTGTAGGCGACTCAACTTTTTTGGTGGTACGAGTGCAAAAAGGTGAGGGGAAAAAAAAAACACAGACTAAGCGTTCAAGGACAGAATGACATGATGTGAAGGATGAGAAAAGACGCACACGCACAAACAGAGTGTACTGTGCGCGTGCGCTGGGATTTCCAGGCCCCAACGCCTCCCAACCACGCGCCGCTTCCCGCCAGCGCGCGGGTCGTTCCCGCTGAATCCACGGCACGTTGAGGACCGTGGCTCCTCCGTCTGCAGCCCCGTGTCTGCCTCCGGCCGGTGAAATATTCACGAGGTGATTTGAATGACAAAGGAGGTGAAGTGGGGCACACTGAGGAGGAGGAGGAGGAGGGGGGGGCTGCCTCCTGGCACGCGCAGGCACGTCGTCACTCTTACAGCTTCCTCCGCCGCTCGGATGTGAAAACGACACGGGGAAGAGTGTGAAACCGGGAAACGACACGAAACAATCCCGACGCTTCCACACGTCACGGCCCGTATGTCGCGTCTCATTTCTGTTCATCGTCTTTGTCCGGTGGAAAAACGGAACCGTGCGGGACAAATCCGGCCGTTTGACTGTTTTTATTGGGTCACACGGATTTGTTTAAGGTTTTGTGCATTTTGTTCATTTTTACAGGTTTTTAAAAAATGTATTCTTATTCACTTAAACGATTATTTTGTTCACGTTACTTGATGAATTCTTGTTCAGTTGATGAATTATTTTGTGCATTTTATTAATTGTTTTTGCCCATTTTCACAGTATTTTGTTCATTTCATTGACCATTTCGTTCAGTTTCATTCGCTTCATTGATTTTGACAGTTTTCTACACATTTTTATTGCTATTTATTAATTTTTAAAATTATTTTGTTCATTTTATGTCCATTTTTACAGTTTTCTGATGAATTAATGTTGATTTCATCGATTAGTTTGTTCAGTTTTGTTTGTTTTATGCTAATTTTCAAGTTTAAAAAAATAATTTTTTTAAGTAATATTTTTGTTGATTTCATTTATTTGTGTTCATTTTTATTCAGTTTGCTGAATATTTTCCTTATATTTTATTATTCTTTGGCCATTTTCATGATGATTTCATTCACCCTTTTCATTCTACTGTGCATCCATTTTTTTAACTTAGTGGTTATTTCTTTTTTTTTTTCCCAGATTGGTGGATATGTTGTTGCTTATTGTTGAATTTTTATCCATTGTTGAGCATGTTGTTTATTTCCCTAATCATTGTTTCTCATTTTATTAAACATTTTGCTGAGTTTCTGTTTATTTTTTGGCAATTTTCAAGGTTACATCATTCACTTTTGTGTATATTATTGATCATTTTGTTCAATTCTTTCATTTTTCATCATTATATTGTTGATCTTTTCCACATACTTCTGTGTTCAGTCTTACAACCCAATTATCTTTTACATTTACAAATCAAAATAAACCTGAAATCAAGTGCTTTGATTCTGTATGTGGACTCATTTTGTTTGGGTTTGTGCAGCTCTGGTCTAAATCTAGAAGAAAATAGAGAAATAATAGACGTGTGTAAGTCTTCTCTTAAAACACACAAGAAACAACTGCTTTGACGTCAGACCTGAGTTAAACTGAGCTCTTCCAGTCAATATGTGGACAGCTGGCTATTGGACATGCGACCTCTCTGGGCCAGAGGTCACAACCTCGTAGAGGACGCCGGGAAGGAACAGAGGATTCTTAAACTGAATTATCCTCGAAATGTGAGATCGAGTAACACTGGCGGAAAGGAAAGTGAGATGTTCTGCCTGTGATTATTCGTCCTTCAGGCTCCTTCACACTTCACATTAGTGGACTGACTTTATCACAAGGTACAGTCTGGTCCTCAAGGAACGTTAGGCTGCTTACTGGCGACACCTGCTGGTCAGATGGCGGTATTGCAGCTGTTATTTCTCCTCTGACACAAAACCACTGTAAAACAGTATTTCATCTACTTGTAACATCAAACTTTCTCATCTCAAGAGCCAAAAGATAGAATAGAAGCTTAGAATCATTTTAATAATTGTTATAACATGACTTTTTTTCCCTTTACTGTATATGAATATATCATAGCTTGCTGATGCGTGTTGCTCTTTAACTGTGAAATGTAGTAAGATGTGTAAAAAAAAAAAAAACTTGATGTTAAATTGATTTCTGTGAACAAACGGAGCACATGATGAGTTCAAAATGAACAAAATATGCACTAAATCACTGACACAAGAAAATGTAAACCAAATAATTTCAAATGTATGCGCAAAAATGAATCAAATACTTAAAATTAATAAAAATGAACAAATAAGAACAAAATAATCAAGAAAAAAGGA
>JAQQAE010021660.1:0-10416 GCA_029823295.1 Pseudamia nigra | reverse complement strand
TTAATTGTATGCCATAGTTGTGAATGCAAATGATTGTCTGTATAGTCATGAGGTCTCAGCCTCAAATTGTGAAGCACATAGAGATAATCAGTGATTATGATTGGCGCTGTACAAATAAAATTGAATTGAAAAAATTTAATTGAATGTTAAGGCTCTGATTTGTACTAAAATGCAAAAAAGCCAAGCATCCTATTTGAAAACTGGGGAACATTTCATAGTCAAGCATCTTTCAGTACTTTTGGAAGTTTTGAGCCTTGTTCTAGTGCAGTAATGTAGCAGTTTGTCTTTTTACTGTGTAAGTTCATGAAGGGACAGGAAAAAATATCAGCCAAAAAAATAAGAAAATGAACAAAGTAAGCAACGTGGGAGCAAAATGGATGAAAATAATCAAGAAAATGGCCAAAATAACTAAGAAAATAAACATTAAAAATTAGACAACAAATTGATCTAAATTGCATCAAAAGTAACAAAATTATCAAGAAACTGAACAAAGTAATCACTAAATTGAAAAAAATCCCCCAAAATAAAATAGAAATTAACAACAGCCCACAAAATGAAGAAAATAATGAAGAAAATAAACAAACATAGGCAATAAAATGAACCAAATTGAATAAATCAGGAGCCAATTAATCACCAAAATAAGCAAAATAATCTTCAAAATGAATATCATCAAGGCAAAAATTGACAAAATCATCTATAAAAACAAAAAATAAAGAAAATAGGCAAAAATTTGCAATAAACAAAATTAAACCAAATGGAACAAAATAATTACAAAATGAACACAGCAATCAGTAAAGACTAGAAAAATATAAATGGAAAAATGCGTGCAAAAATATTTTGCAAAAATGAGCTAATGTGAGCAAAAATGGAACAAAATGGAGCGAAATCATCCCTAAATCACTCAAGTGAAAATATGAACCAAATCATCCACAAAATGAACAAAATAGTTACAAAATAGTTACAAAAATGAACAAATGAGGAAGAAAATGAACAAAGTAATTCCCAAAGTAATTCACTCAGAAACTTAAGAAAACTGAACAAAATTAACTAAACTGTACAAAATGTAACAAAATAACTCAGAAAATGTCCAAAAAATGAGAAGAAAAAAGGGAGAAAACTAGCTAAGGAAACAACAAAGGAAAAAATTTAAATCAAAAATATAGATAAATGCCATCAGAGATGCATGGAGAGACTATTTAGTTGTGCAAGATGAGGTTACTGGATGAAATCTCCCTTGAAGTCTACACGCATGGCTAAAGGTGATAATTACAACACGATGGGTGACATGATTTTGAATAAACAGATAGCACAGTGTGCATCTGACAACATCACTTAGATTCTTTGACCTTCCGATAAATTTGTTTCATTACACTTAAATAAGAAATGTACAAAACGGATGTAAGAGTGGCACATACAGTAATGAGGTTCAGTGACGGTGGAGAACGTAATCGTCTTTTCCTGCCTACATAATCACATATATATGCCATGACTGATACAGATAGTGATACATTTGACGGTGTTGTTGCCCAAAGGGGAAAGACGGGGATAGAATTAGCTTTACACAGATTCACACACTGTGTGAGAGCCAACTGAAGCCAAATGAATACAGATGTGGAGCTTTGAATTCAAACAGGAAAAGGTGTTGTTGCAGCTGAGCGCTTGTTTTTGGGCTTTAGATCAATCGGCCTGGTTTTCAAACACAAAATACAGCTTAAATTAAATATTTAGTGACTGGATGTAATGGTGGGTACGAGTGTGATTACAGCTGTGTAGCGTTTTGGAAGAATTTGACTGGTTCAAAAGACAATGTGAGAGTTGAAATTCAGCTCTGTTTGATTTGTCCTTTTGGCACCAAATGATGTTTTGAATTATAGGAGTGCCACCTCAGTTTGCTAATTTCCCTAATTGAAATCCAGTGAGGCATTTTAAGGAAGATGTGGATGGTGAACTCGGGAGATCTGGGGGGTTATAAAGTGGAAAAAACAGACCGCCATAAAAATGAAAGTAAAAGAGGAAATAGAGCAAGAACTCTGCACCTCTGTGGGGCATAAAGCATCATTCTTATTTTTATATTCACAAACATTTTAGATCAAAACCCAAAAAAGAGCCTGGTATCTACTCAGGACACAAACTCAGAAACTTTATGTCCACTCTAAACTGGTATAACATCTGAATCCACATATCATGTAATTTCATTTATCTATGAAAATACATTATTCTATTATAAATGTCAAAGATAAGAAGTATGAGAATAATGATTGAAATCATGTGTTTTATTTGCATTCAAAACATTAAGTTGAAGCAAATTAACATGTACATTAATAAGCAATATGCAAAAAAGCGAAGTGGTCAAAAATTCACAAAATAATGCACAAAATGAACCAAGCTCCAAAAAATTAACTAATAACTCACGAAAATTAACAAAACATGACCAAAAGTGTAAAGAACAATCAAGAAATGGTATAGAGATTAATAAAATATTCCATAAAACTAGCAAAAATTAAGGAAAATCAAGAAAATAATCGAGAAAATGACAAAATGGAAAAGGTGTAAAAAAAATAAACAAACAAGAAATACAAATTCAAAATGAACAAAATATAAGGACATTTAAAAATATCAAAAATTGACCCAAAAAACACCATAAAACAACCCACAAAACCAACATACATGTGGGAAAATGAATTTTAAAAATTAAGAAAATCAGTAACTAAGTAAATGAAAATGAACAAAACAGTCAAGGAAATTATCAAAAAATAATTAAAAATGTGCAGAATAATCAAAGCAATAAACAGTACTCCACAAAACTCAAAAAAATAAATGAAAATAAACAAATTAATCAACAAAAGAAGGAAATAAAAGGGTACCGAGTAATTAAGAAACGTGTCAAAAATGAACAGAATAGTAAAAGCTAACAAAAAATGAACAAAAGAACCAAAACAAAATATGCAGAATAAAGGCAACTGATGAAAATGAACCAAATAATCATGAAAATTCCTAAAATAATAAGCAAAATAAACAAACGATGGTGGAATGAACAAAGAGAGACAGATTTCTATGTTTTCTATCAGTCACAGTGTTTATTTCTGTTTCTGTGTGAATGAGCATCTGTGGTGGAGTGCTGTTTGAATGTGAAATGATCTGGATCCAGAGTGTGTGGTATTTAATCTCCGTATAATCAGATGAAATATGAGCGGCAGTGAAAGCGGGGTCCTCTGACACCGGGTGGATAATCAAGAGAGGCGTCGCCGAGCCGTACAACCCACCAGGGCGTCGTGTCTCACCTTAGACGCAAACACGGATCACCTCCAGTTCACACACTGACATTTATCTTCATCTTCATCTTTACTTCATTTTGTTGACTATCCTGATAGATTTTGGTTATGTTTTTTAAGAGAATAGTTTGCTTTTTTTTTTTTATTTCATTCATTTCTTTGATTGTTTTGTTCGGCCTGGGGGGGGGGGTATTTCTTCATTTTCTTGGTTATTTTGTTAATTGCTGTCCACGTTCTTTTTTCCTGTATTTCTTCTATTTTGTTAATTTTGTTGTTCATTTTTGTTCGTGTTTTTTTAATTTTCAGTATTTTTTAAGATTATTTCATTCACTTTTTTTTTTACAATTTTTTGTTAATTTTCTTGATTTTCTTGCTAATTTTTCTTCATTTTCTTGATTATTTTGTTCATTATGATTGATTGTTTTGTTCATTTTAGTTCTCTTTTTTAGATAATGTTGGACTTTAGTAGTTATTTAGTTTATTTTAATTTAATTTTAACTCCAGCATACATACAAGAAATGAACAAATTAAACAAGAAAAATAAGCCAAGACAACAAAAATTTAATCAAAAAATCATTATAAACTACCATGTCTGTACTTTTTGACTGTAAATGAATCCATGTGTCATGAATTTTTAATCTATTATTAGTGTAAAATTTGTGTAAAAAGAGGTTTATGCATATTTTGTTCATTGTCATTGACAACATTAAATAAAAATCAACAATAATGAACAAAATATGATAGAAAATGATAAAATGACAGAAAAGAAAACCATAAAAATGAAGCAAATAATCAAGAAAATGAACTAAAAACGCCACAACAATGAAAAATCTGCCATTGTGTGTGCATTGTTCTAATTGCTAGTTACACAGCTCAGAAAATAAACATAAAATGAATAACGATGAACAACAAATGAGTAATAATGAACAGAATAATCTAGAAAATGATTAAAAAATAAAAGCATGAATGTAAGGAAAAATTAACAAAATTAAGAACATAATCTAAAAATGAATGTGAGTGAACACAACACACAATGAAATGAAGAATCACCTAGAAATGAAGATAATTTCCAAAATTCTGTGTTATTATGTGTATGAAGCAGTTTTTTAGACACTAAAGTTGCACGTCACCTGTGTGGTTTTACTAACATTGAGGCTGATGAATACCCCCATGTCCCCTGGAAAATACACATCAGCAAACATAACATTAGATTAAAATGAACAAAATCATCTACATGCACCTTTTTATTCATCTTATCATTTTCATTTAAAGAAGAGAACACATACAATCGCTATGATATGTGGATTTATTAAACCTGCAGTGTGTTTGCAATGAATTATGTTGCATATTTTTGCTCATTTCTGTTCATTTTGGTGATTAATTTCTTCATTACTGCCTAAAAATGACTGAAAATGCTCTTGTGTGGTTCCAGTGCCCACGCAGCCTACATCCAGCGTCTTAATTGATTTGCATTAGTTTACAATGGCCCGTGCTCATGCGTGCATTGATGAAACCTACTCCTCTGCTTTTGCCTATGTCAGTCACAGCCGGGGGGTGGGGGGGGGGTAGAGTGAGAAGAGGGGGGCTTGCAGAAGGGGCTCCCACAGATAAAAGCTTATGAAGGGGCTCATTGTATTGTCAAGGCTACCCACCACCCAACACCCCGTCCACCAGGGACGTCAGCCTCATTCCTGCTCAAAAAGCCTTTCAGTGGAGGTGATTCATCTGTTGAGTGTGATCACAGAGGCCCCCGAAAAAACATACATACTGGGAAAAACATACATATACACGCCTAAATAGTTTCCCAAAGTCAGTGTGAGCAAATGCCAGAACAGAGCTGGGGTCGTTCAGACTTTTTCTCTAATGAGAACAAGGATCTGGTATCATTTCCCATGCACATTCCTCCAGTTCAGTCAGTAAAGCAGACTATACTGTCATATTTGTGTAGACAGAAGCCACAACACAGCTGCGTAACAGTCATTCTACTATCCACCGACCCACAGGTTCCACAATGTGAAGAAAAACACTCTCACCTTATTGAACTTCGTCTCTATAGTGAAGAAAACGAACTTCTGCAATGTGGCTGACACGGTCCAGTTGTCGCTTCTTCTCCCTGCGTCTTTGTTTGGTAGCTCCAGATCCAGCCAGCTCTGGGTCTTTTTTCGCCGCTTGGTAAAAACCTCCACGCAGGAATCAAGAGGATACGTGTGGGGTTCAAAAGTGCATGCTAATGTGAAATTGTTGGTGAAAATAAGCGCCCTGTTACTCCACGATGTTTGCAGAAACCTCCGCTGTGCAGGCGCTGTCCAGTGGCCAGTGGTGCTGAATGAGACTCCAGGGGTTGCAGAGATTTCCTACTTTTCCTTTCTCGCCTGTTTCTTCTCTTTGACTGTCCGAATCCCCCCTCCCGCCACGAAGGATTGGAAATGAGCTCTCCTTCTTCTTTTTCCTCTTTACAAATTAGAGCCTCGCCAGTGAAAAGCTTTGTCTCCAGCTCCAGTAATGCCTTCCTTCCACGGCGAAACAGCAGAATGGAACTGACTGCGTAAAATCGATGCAGCGCGAAAAATTACATCGAAATCAGGTGCATTTTAAAAGCAGATCAATAGCTTCACCCCGAGGTCGGAGCGAACGAAACTTTCATTGGGAATGACACAAAAAAGACTGACGCGTCCAGTTTGCACGACCTGCTCCTCTCTGGAAGTCATTTTAAGTTTTGCAATTTGTCACCAGCAGTGGGAGGAGGAGAGGATGAGGATGCGGCTGCGTCTCTGTCGGCACTAATGTTGCGGCTGTTGAGCTGGAGGTGTCAAAGTGCACTTTTTCCCCCTCAGAGGCGGCCCTGCTGGCGTCATCTGCCTCAGTTTGTGATCTGCGTATGTTGAGGATTCTGCAAAGTGGAACACGATGCCAGGACAATACTCCAGAAATTATTCTGAGCTGTATAACGCACCGAGGCGTCGTTCGCAAAGGCGGTGTGAGCACAAGAACGCAAATAAAGTGTCTGACTGCGTAGAAATCATCAGTATGCGTCAGTGCATAAGTGAATGAAGGATGGTGCCCCCCCCCCAAAAAAAACAACTTAAATCCATGATTTTATTGTCTTTTGCTCATGTTTCTCAGTTATTTTGTTATTTTTGTTCATCTTCTTGCTCATTTTTATTCATCTTTGTTCACTCGTGTTCACTTTCATTCATGTTCTTGATTAGTTTTGCGTTCATTTCTGTGATGACTTTAAACTTTTTTGCTCATTTTGTATATTGTTTTGTTCCATTTCTGTTCAGTTGGGTTGCTCTTTTGTTCAATTGTATTCATTTTGTTTAATTCTGATCACTTTCATTCCGTTTTTAATGATCTAGTTTCTTTTGCATTCATGTCTGTGACTATTTCGCACTTTTTGGCTCATTTTGTGGATTATTGTTTTTCCATCTTTTTCACTTCCCGTTTCTATTGGTCCAACTTTTATTCACATATTGTTTTTATTTTATTTTTCTTCAGTTATGTTCACTTTCATCATTTTTTATTATTTTGTTCATTTTGTGTTCATTTGTGTGATTATTTTTTGCACATTTGGCTCATTGTGTTGATTATTTTGTTCCATTTTAGTTTTTAGTTTAGTTTGTTTGATTCAGTTTGTTCAGTTTTGTTCAATTCCATCCATTTTCTTGATTATTTTGTTCATTTCCGGACCTTTTTGGGGATTATTGTGTTCAGTTAGTTGTTTATATCGCCTCGTTTTATTCTGTTGCTTATCATTTTAAGTGATTTCGTTGGGGTTTTTTCCATGTTGATTTTTCCTTTATCGTTGCTCCTTATGTTCACTTTTATTGATAGATTTTTTTTTAATTAGTTGGTTCATTTTCTTTTCATTTTTGTCGTTATGTTGCATATTTTTGCTACTTTTTCAGTTTAGATGTTTATTTTTATTTATCTTACATTGTTTGATTCCCCTTTTGTTCAGTTTTGTTCACTTCAATTCATTTTCTTGATTATTTTTGCTAATTTCTGACCATTTCAGGGATTATTTTGTTCAGTTCAATTACTTATATTGTTCCTTGTTCATTCTGCTGCACATAATTCTTAATCATTTGGTTGATTTTGTTCACCTTCATTTTGTGCATTGTACTTCATTTTGTTGATTAGTTTGTATTTTTTCTCGATGTTTGTTCATTTAGTGGATTATTTTGTTCATTTTCTGTTCATTTTGTTGCTTCTTTAGCTTTTTGCTCACTTTATTAATTACTTTCATTTTTTATTCATTTTTGTTTACCTTTGTTAATTTTGCCAATTTTTATTCATTTTCTTCATTATATTTGCCATTTTGTTTTCATCTTTGTTAATTTTTCTTACTATTTTATTCATTTTTATTCATTTTTGCTATTTTTTCTGATTCCGTTTTTCATTTTTGCTAATTTTTCTATTATTTTGTTCCTTTCTGTTAGTTTTATTCAGATTTATTCATCTTAAATTGTTTGATTCCCTTTTATTCCCTTGATCTTTATATTTGCTCATATGCTCATTTGCTTAGATATATGATTGCTTTATTTATTTTTTAGATGATTTTGTTCAGTTTAGTCGTTTACTGTCTTCAGTCTTGTTCATTTTCCTTTTTTCCTTTAGTGCCAGTTCTTCATTTTTGGCTCAGTCTTATTTATTTTCTTGATTGTTTTCTTTTGTTTTGTGGTCATTTTCGCTATTTTTGTGACTACTTTTTTCATTTTGACATGATTTTGTTCAGTTTAATGTTGCTCGTTGTTGTTCATTCTTATACTTATAATCTTTTTTATTTATTTTATCCATTCTTTTGTTAATTTCTGTTAATTTCTTGTATTTTTTGCTCATTTTCTGTCAATTATTTGGTTATTATTTTCCATTTTTTAGCATTTTTCTCGATTATTTTGTTCATTGTTCATTTTTGCTACTTTTGACATTGTTTTGTTCGGTTTAGTTGTGTTCGTTGCTTCGTTCGTTTGGTCATTCTTTGATATTGTGTATTCTTTTTCTCATTTCCGTGCATTTTGTTGGTTATGATCTTCCATTTTTGCTCTGTCCATACGTTGTTAATTTTTGCTCATTATTTTTATGTTGTTTTGCTGAGTTCAATTGTTTATTGTCTTCTTTCTTGTTCATTTTTACCCATTATGCCCTTTTCATTCACGTGAAATTCTTTAATCCTGTTTTGTTCTGTTTTATTTATTTTCTTAATTATTTTTGTTCAGTTTTGCTCTCTTTTCTGACTATTTTTGCTCGTTTTGACATGATTTTGTACGGTTCAGTTTTGTTCGTTGTTCATTCTTATAATTACGTACTCTTTTTCATCCCTTTTGTTCTTTTCTGTTCCTTTTCTGTATCAGTTTTACTCCTTCTCTGTCCATTTGGTTGGTTGTTCCCATTTTTGCCCAGTCGAATTATTATCTTATTCATCCTTGCTCCCATTATAAATTTACGCAAAGACGAACACCAACCCTCTCCTATGTGCAAAACACCTACGTCGTTACGTCAGTTCTCCCTGATCTTTTGCGGACACTGATGTTCGGTTGTGGATCAGAGAGATGCTACTAAACCGTGGACAACTCTCTCCCTTTAACTCTCCCTTAGAGCACGGTGTCAAAATCCAGATGCCACCGCTGAGAAATAAATTTTATTCTTAAGGCGCCGACTAGTGCTTCTTTAGCTCCACTGCCGCTGCTTGTGGCCACACGTGACCCATTGAATGAGTGAAAACCCGAAGTTCTCCGGCATAAATTACATCCAAGAGGTGATCTGTGGCCACGCACACGCGCAAACTTCAATCATGCGCGCACATCTCCCTCTGCACGTTTCTGTGGTGTTCACCGTTCAAAGATTACCTCTGATCATCCCTCGGGTAATTTCGAGCGGTTCATTGAAATCGCCTTTCTTTATATGTTGATCATTACGGCGCTGATTGGCGTTATTGATCAAGCAGTCCAATCAGCTGCCACTAATAAATAAATGAATGGAAAAGCTCCCTCGGTTTCCATCTCAACCTGCGTTTTGTTTCACCGGCAAAAGCGCCTCAAAAACAGCAACAACAGGCGAGGAAACGTGAAACCAGTGGTGCGGTGACATTTGGGATTTTAACAAACATCCTAAACCAGTCTTAGCCAGTAGGGTGTATTTTTACCCCTTTAGCTGTGGATTCAGGGGAAACAGGTGCAGGTGCTACATAGCAGTCAGTGGGCTGACAAATCAGCAAGCTGCAGAGAAACAGACTCATCTGGGAAACATGGGCTGCGGCCCTGAACCTGGGTTGAATCATATTTTAATTAGTAAGTGTTATCTGGACAGTTTTATTTTGTCTTTAGGACGTAATTTGTTTACATTATCAACTCAAACAAAAATATTATACATTGCTGGCGTTTACTTAATTATACTCATGCATACACAGCCAGTCAAAAGTGTGAACACATCTTCTCCTTCAATGTTTTTTCTTTAATTTTTATAATTTTCAACATTGTACATACTGAAAACATTCAAACTGTCCAAACCCAGAACATGTTTTATATTTTAGATTGTCCAAAGTAGCCACATTTAGCCTTGTCAATAATTCATTTGTGTGTGTTGTTCAGATGAAGGGCATGTACAGAGTCAGTAGCTTTACTAGTGCTACTACAACTACAGTATGAATCTATATTATGACAAGAAAAACTCATATAAAAAGGAAAGACTGTCTATTTAAGAAAAGAAGGTCAATGAGGCTGCAAAATCTGAAGAATTTTAAATGTGTCTCAAGGCTGGTAAATATTCTCTACAGCAGAGGCAGTTCTTGGTCTCATGAGAGACAGTTTCATCATAGTGTTTTATGGTTTTGTCGACTGCACTTGGGGACACATTCAAAGTTCTTGAGATTTTTTAGATTGACTGACCTTCATTTCTCAAACGAATGATGGACTGTCTTTTCTCTGTTCAAATCCCCAGACTAACAGGAGATTTGGGTGGAGGTGAAAACCACCATCTGTCCCCACCCTCATCAGGGTGGGGACAGGTGGTACTCTGGTCTCTTCTGTTCCAACCATGGTAATTCCAAAATACTCTTTTCACTCCTCAACAGAATTCTTCAACCCCCCCCCCCCCCACCCCGCCCCATCTGTACTCAGTGGACACCTGCAACTCCCTCCTTGTT
>JAQQAE010021659.1:0-10416 GCA_029823295.1 Pseudamia nigra | reverse complement strand
CTTTGGGTCATTGTCGTTCTGAAAGATGAAGTTCCTCTTCATCTTCAGCTTTCTAACAGAAGCCCGAAGGTTTTGTGTCAACACTGACTGGTATTTGGAACTGTTCATAATTCTTTCCACCCTGACTAAGGCCCCAGTTCCAGCTGAAGAAAATCATGATGCTTCCACCACCATGATTCTCTGTAGGTATGGTGTTCTTTTGGTGATGAGCAGTGTTGTTTTTGCACCAAATATAGCTTTTGGAATTATGGCCAAAAAGTTCAACCTTGGTTTCATCAGACCGTAACACATTTTCCTACATGCGTTTGGGAGATTTCAAATTTTGTTTTGCAAAATGAAGCCGGGCTTGGATGTTTTTCTTTGTATGATAAGGCTTCCATCTTGCCACCCCATGGCAAAGACATATGAAGAAGACAGAATCAATCAATCAATCAATCTTTATTTGAATAGCGCCAATCATAATCGCCGATTATCTCTAGGCGCTTCACAATTCAAGGCTGAAATCTCATCAATCAATCGTTATCAATCAATCAAATTTCCTCCTGCCGGATCCGCTGCGACTAGACAATGCGCGCCACCACGTACAGCCCCCTCTCAATTTTGATTGGTTGGCAAGTGAGCAACGACAACTAAGCAATGGCCAGCACCTCTGATTGGTTAAAAAAACCCACCATGCACTGAGTCGGTGATTCGGACAACCGCCAAAATCTAATCATTTGTTCCTTATTCCATTTCTGACATCTCCTGAAATTGTCATCAAAATCCGTCCAGAACTTTTTGAGTTATGTTGCTAACAGCCAGACAAACCTTTGCCACTTTGCCTGGTGGAGGTAATGATTCATCAATTCTAACACATGAAAAATATGTTCATGACGCAGAATGTGCCTTTAATTGCTGTACTGTGGTTTTTCATGTTCACTCTACAAAGATCTTTTTGTGCACTCTGTTTTATTGACCATTTTTCAAAACCTCACCAAGTTTCTCTGAAGACAAAGCTGTGTTTTCCTGAAGGCCCATCGATAATCTTTTATTTCTGCTCCTCGGCTCTTTGAAGGTCTGGCTGGTCATGGCTGAACTCTGGCCAGAAGGCATCTGTTACTCAACAACATCTGTTCCTGTTACTCTCTTTCTCCCAGCATGCCGAGGGACACACAGGCTCTCCCAAGGGTGGCCTTTTGTGTGTCCCATTGTCAATTCCATCATTGTCTGCTGAAGTCTGTTCCCATAATGCTGCGGGGTTATAAACCCCTCTAGAGGCCAACTCTGCCGGGCTGATGATTTACAGTTATTTGTGCCGAAACACAATCAGTGTCATTGTGAAGCAATTAAGAGAGAATGCTGAGGGAGATTTAAGGGGGTTAATTGGAAAGAAAACATATAATCTAAAAGTAGAGCAGCGCATTTCAATTTTTTGTGTTTTTATTTGAAACGTTGATGATGTTTGGGAATGACAAAATGGACAAACTGAGCAGAGGAGAGTTGTCAGTATTTGTGGTGTTGATAGAGCCTCTAAAGCTAGTTTTGTTGCAAAGCGGAAAGAAGGGTGGAAAACCAAAAGCTGAAGTGTAGGGTATCCAGTAGGCGTTACTCTACACTGATCTGAATTTTAGAGCCATGAATTACCTGACTTGTTCTTTAGGCGGAGACATAGGAGTGGTAAATCTAGCGTACGGACATTGTTTTTTATGAATAGGCCCCCTCTCCCGTCTCCAGGGAGACACTTTCAACTTCTGGCAGTAGCCAGCAGTGTGGGCATAGAAAAGCCCACTATGGGGTCGCCAGGGGAAGACAACAGATGTTACTGATTAACTTTGCTCACAGACCCCTAAAGAAGTGTTTTTCAGAGTGCTTGCAGATGGACAAAACAAAAGTTGGCTGCAATTAAGATTTCACATTTAGCAATATTTATTTGGAAAAATAGTCTTGGCTAATTCCTTCATTCAAAAATGGTAAAGGAGACAGTAACATAACAATTTGTACAGTACAATCCCTCTTAAATAACATTTTTTCACAAGTCCCATTGACCTGAAGTGCCTTTGCAAATATCATCATTAAAAAAGCAACTTAAATAATCATAACAAACATCACAAATATACAATACAAAATAAAAATAACACAAAATAATTAAATTAACTTAAATTAAATCATAATTTTAAATCATAACTTTTTTCATGTTTTTTTTTTGTTTATTTTACAAAAGCACAATCTGTATCAAAAAGCAACATTTTATTTAAGACAAAGTTTTCATGTCTGCAAAAGAAGAAAAAAGAACAATACTATGTCATAAATGGTTTGGAGGGCTTAGGGACAAACACACTTCAGTTAACACAGTGATCAAGTATACATACAGTCTTCACAGGTCTAGTGCTGGTGCACAGCCCATGTGAACAGCCTCATGAAGAACAGGCCACTATGGCCAAACATCCACCGTTTGATGCAGTTCCTGCGCTCAGCAACGGCGTGTGGGTTAGAGAAAAGGCCCGGGTGCAAATGTTGCAAAACAAACTCGTAGCATAGCATGTTCTCACCACATGACAGTGTCCATTTATATTTATTTTTTTTTACCCCTTTCCCCGATAAAAGGCAGAATAGAAAGCTAAATGTCAGTTTACTTTCAACTGTAAACTTAAATTTTTTACCCTGCCAGTTCTTATCCCACAGGCCGCCGCTGCCTGCGCTTAGTTTCCAGTAGAGAACCAGCTCACTCTGAATATCAGTTAAACGTCTCAGTATCAGCAGCAGTCTCAAGGTGGGACACCTCCCCCTAGGGTTAGAGCAGCATCTGAAGGAGTATAAAAACTCTCCCATAGAGCAAATGTGCAACGGGCAGCCAACTGGTGGCTTCTTACACCTGCAAACACACAAAAATGAAGACAAATAAGTGGTTTTTTTTGGCCAAAACAGTAAGGTTTTCTGAAAACTTTTAGTGTTTTCGGAAATGTAACAAAGATATTTATATGAAACTCACCTCAGTTGCAATTATACATTCGTCCTTTTCTTCTGACATCACAAACACAGATTTGTACTTGGTGTCCGCACATGCAGACATTTCTGGGGCTTTCTTTTCTGATGCATCGCTTTTGGGAAGAAACAAAAAGAGATGTTAATTTCAACACATTCCCCACTTACAATAGATTGTATTTGACAGAATGCTTAATATTGAGAACATTTACCATTTTAAACGTTTGCTGTGTTTCTCCTCAAACTCAAAGGAGTCCAGGGATTGGCACTTCTCCTCGCAGGCCGCCTCCAGCATGGCCTCTTTAGCCGCGTGCTCATAGTTGACCTCGTGTACAAGGTTGTAGTCTGCAGGTGGATGGCGGCTCTTGTAGCTGCTCCTCCCCGGTGAAGACCCTTCATCAGGGTCACCGCTGCAGAAGTCCATCTTCTTGTTTATGTTTTTGACGGCTGGCGTTGGCATCACGCTGACCGCCAGATCTCTGTCACTGCGGTGACAGTTGTTAGTCAGGTTATTTATTGTTTCTCCCTCGCCAGTGGTTTCTATTTGACCACCACGCTGGACCTTTGATCGGAAAAATCCAACAAGTACAGCACATCCTGCCAGCAGCAGCAGCACCAGGGCTACCCCAGAGCCAACTGCCATCCAGGGCACTTCTGAGCCACGGATTGCAGCATGTTCTGGTAGCAAGAATTGACAGTTCCTGCCACCGTAGCCAGGAACGCACGCACACACGTAGCGGTTGTTTCTCTCATGGCAGGTTGCGCCGTTGTGGCAGGGGTTGTGTTCACAGCGGCTGATGGGTGAGCTGCAGTTACGACCAGTGTATCCTGGTGGACAGGTGCAGGTGTAGCCATCAGGACCCTCTTGACATGTACCACCATTTTGGCAAGGGTACGCTGAACATTCATCCCCTGTGTGATCGCAGTTCATACCAGTAAAACCGTCAGGACACTGACACAAGTAGGAGTTGACGAGGTCCACGCAGCGCGCACCTGTGGGCAGACATACCACCGTCAGTGAGGGGTCACAAAGACAAAACAGTTGATCTAATGGCACTCAAGGCAGAGCAACTCCATCTCAAAACTGAAGATCATCTTACCATTGAAGCAAGGGCTGGAGGTACAGTGGTCGATCTTCTTCTCACAGTTAAACCCTGCATATCCTGTGGGACATTGGCAGAAGTAGCCTCCATCAGGGTTGTCAGTACAGCGCCCGCCATTGGAGCAGGGCCCGTCAGCACATGTCATGGCGCTCAACTCACAGTTGTTGCCATAGAAACCATGAGGGCAAGTGCAGGTATATGTGTTTTCCAAATCCTGTGGAGAAAAAATAGAACAGACATCAGACATCTGTCATCCATCTGTGGTTGCTACAAGATGCGGTGCTGGAATTTAAACATGAAACACGCTGTGTTTGGTTGTTTTTTTTATTGTATCTGATTGAGAACACACAAACAGAAAAGATTAAGACAAAGGTTAAGGGCATTGGGAGTAAGTGACACCTACAGTGCAGCTTCCTCCATTGCGACAGGGGTTTCCAGCACATTCGTTGACCTGGATCTCACAGCTGGCCCCAGTGAAGCCAGGCCGACAGGAACAGGTGTAGCTGCCCTGACCAGTGTTGCTACAAGTGGCTCCATTCATGCAGGGTTTGTGGTGTGTGCAGTAGTTCAGATCTGGAAAGACACAGCAGCACATGTGGATTAGCCTGAGCTCAGCACATGGTGGGACAACAGCAGCAGCGGCAGAATGTCTTTTTGTCCTCCGTCTGGCACACTTGTCCGTTTCTCTTCTTTCCAGTGGTTTTTTGTTTCCTGTCGCCAGCCTCCTGTCCTCACTTCTCATCTCCAAACAACTGCTGCTGTGTTGGCTGGGCTTTATCACAGTGCTGATGCGTCTGTGCTGCTGTCTGCACGTCTTACGAACTTGGTTGCTCTCCTACATCTGTCTGTTTCCACTCTTTTATTGTTCCTAAACATGAGCTGAATAGTTTCTAGATCAGATTTTCAACATTTTTACAATTCTTGGTACTGTTTTTCATCCAATATCCCATTTATTTATATTAACTGTGTAGATAATGCTGCAGTGTTAGACCTGCATCTTTCGTTGTCACAGCAAATGTACCTGTATAGTTCTCTTTGATGGCTAAAAATAACAAAAAACATAATGGTTGACCTAATTAATACTTCCTTGATCCCATCCCCTTTTTTAACTTTGGTAATGGTATCTACGCTTAATTGGAGGACTGACTTCGCTTCTGATCAGTTCTTCTTGTTGTCCACTTGCCTCACTCAACACCACCACTTTTATTTTTGGAGTCTTTCCCTCACCTTGGTTGCAGAAGAGTCCTCCCCAGCCCTCCTGACAGTTGCACTGCCATGGCTGCTGGCAGGTCCCATGGAGGCAGCCCGGGTAACGAATGCACTCATCACAGTAGCGGCCTTTGAATCCCACTCTGCACCTGTTGTTGTCCAATTAGGAGGGAACACCGGTCAGTCCACTCACATTACCTCATGTGTCCCACTAATTAATTAATGCCCCAGTGAACTAGTGCAGGAAAACTTACTTGCACTCCCCAGGTTTCTCGCAGAAGCCATGCTCTTCATCACATCCCGGCAGGCAGATTGCTGTACAGGAAACAAAAGGGACACTTTTATATGCAAAGAGACATAAAAATACACCAAAGGCATGTCATTTGTTTAGTTTTATTGCATAAATCCCAACAAAGTCATTAAAGTAAAGGTGAGGAGGGGGTTACTAAACCCAACAGAGCTACCTTAAACTCAATCTCCTTATCACCGTGGAAGAATTTTCTGCTTAACATAGTGTAGAGACAAAGGAGGGAGTGTGTGAATGTGTGTGTATCACAGGGTGCATACACACACACTCACACACAGACCCCCAGAACCCACCCCACCTCCCTCTTTTTTTCTTCTTCGCTGCGGGTCAAAACTCTTTTATTCATTCTGTGCGCATAGACACACGCGCACACACTCCCCTTAATGTCTCGGATTGGGACAGATAAGAGTGGACAGCTGGCGAGTGTGTTGCCAGTGCGCGACAGCTGCTCCATTGTCTCCTCTCTGCCGGCAGCTGCCCACTTCAAACAATACCTCCCCCGCCTCGGCCAATCAGCGCACGGCCCACTCCCAGAGTAACGAATCGGAAGGTAGCATGTAAATTTATGGCACGCGTGAGATTATTCCAAAAAACTTTCCTTAGAATAAATCAAGTGGACGTGTGTGTGTGTGCGTGTGGTGTGTGAGGGGAAAAGGAGGAGGAGGAGGGGCTGCGTGTAGTGTTTACGCACACGTTGCCTTCTAACGGCACTCAGTGAGTATGATTATAGACATAACACAGAAAAAAATTCTAAACGACACAGCTGTGCTCCTATAATGTTTTATGAAATCTCTCAAAACTCTCTTTTTAAGATCGTTTCATAAATGTCCACTATCTAACCAGTATTGACGCACAATAACAACGCTGAAAACTCACGCTCCGTGCAGTACTGTCCCTTCCACCCGGCGTCGCACACGATCTCCCCGCGCTCTCCACAGGTGAAGTGTCCGAAGGCGTCGTCTCTGGGTCTGCAGAACACCGAGCAGCCGTCGCCGTAGTAGTGCTCATCGCACACAAAACGGTACGAGTATTTGAGCTCTGTTCTGCCGACGATGTGCAGGTCCTGGGACCACTCCTCTCCAACTGTCAGATGCCGCTGCGTGACCATGGTGCTGATTACGCGCTCTGGGTTCTCTATAGACGGAAAATAAAGGGTTAAGAAACAGAAAATGTCCGGAAAGGTGATCCAGTGTGGAGGGTGTGTGTTGTCTACCTGTAGAGAGGTCGTCTTTGGAGTCGGTGTGTAATGCTTCAATGATCAGTGAGAAGGTCCCCTGGGAACACAAATGGCTTCGTGAGACAGGTGGCCAGCGGGGATGTGGCGATAGCATCACGCAAAAGCCCGGGCCGATTGTGCCACACACTCTAACTCAAACAGCATAACATGATCCTCTGAAACTAAACACCGCTCAACTTTGTTCGCTCTCTGCTCTAAGTGCGGTTAGAAAATCGTGCGTTTTTACGCACGGATTTACCAAAATGGCGGGGTTTCACTGCCTTTACTTGTACTGAAGTGAAAATACCATCAATGACTGAACTTACTGGCCACGTGAAGCCGAAGTTAATCCTGATGGGACTGGTGAATGAACTCTCCGGGATGACATCGGGGACTTGGAAAGAGTTGGAGCCGAGCACCGGCGTCACGGCGCCACCGTAGGTGCACGGAGGCTCCGGAGACGCGTTTGGCTGATAGTGCTTCAGACAGATCCTGAAGAAGGTTTTACATTCACACTGCTGCTTGAAAGATGAGGTCAGGCCTCCTTTACAGCAGTTTTTGTTGCCCTGTATTCCCTTCTTATTTAGGAACTCCTGTAACTTCAGCTCAAAAACTCCCGAACAAAACCCCTGCGGAGGAAAACAGCTTATTATCGACAACTGTTCACACTGTAGTCTGTGTGAATGTGTGTTGTGGTGGGAGGGGAGGGGAGGGGGGCGAGTGGTCATTGTTTGGAAGAAATAAAGGTTTAGTTGCTTACCTGGCACAACAACATGGACATGACGGCAAGAGTCAGCAGGATGACGCGCCCCATATTAAATAAATACATAATAAATAATAAATAAATAAAATAAAAAGTCTGGGAGCTCGGCTTGTCCTCAGGGTGCCTCCTCCTGTTCAATCCCTCTGAGGAAGATGCATTGAGCACGTTTCTGTTGCCTCACAGGGATTTCTGATCAACTGCTGCCGCTGTCAGCCACGTTGCTTTCATTCATGTCCCAAGAAAGAAAAAAAATAAATCCCAAAGTTTAAAAAAAACTAAAAACTGCAAAAATTTTGGTCACGAGTTAGTAGTTAAAACAGTGAATTCCTCCAGTCCCGTTAGAAAGCGTTAATCCAGTGCGTAAAGAAAGAAGTCATGAGTTCCTGTTTCGCTTAGAAAGTGACAAATGAAGGAAGTAGCTTTCAGTGTGGGGATGTCTTGGTCTAACCCACGGACAGATTTGTCAGTGGTCCAACATGCTTCCTTGTTCCTCTTAATGTCTTTCCTCACTGTGAACTGTGCGTCTGTCTCCGGCTAAGGCCGCCTGCAGCTCGTTATATACTGCTTGACACATGCTATGGTAATAACATGCAAATGCACCCCTCCTCCCCGAGTTCACCTCCCAATCTGGCCCGGTTCTCCACAATAGGATCCCATGCAGTCCCCTAACAGCCTCCTCATTACTCCAGCAGCACATACAGCCTTCATATCTCAGCTCAAAATGGGGATGTGTGAAAGTATTTCAGCCAAATAAGAAGTGGATCTTAAAAGTAAAGCTGGGTGACTCCTACAGGCAGGGAACAATGCGTGTGCTGTTGTTGGAACAGATTAATTGGATTCATGCTGCTTGTTTTTAGGTCTTTCAAAAATCATTCAAAGTGCATTGAAGAATCAAACCTGAACATCTTTACATTTTCAAACTCCTACAATATGAGCTGGAGTTTTTGTTTTGATTATAGGTTTGATTTGGGGATGATTGTTTCTCCTATAAATCAAATGGCTTTATTAAAAATATGTCTATAAAAGCCAATAAACTATACGCAGTGTTTATTGGTTCTGCAAATCACAGCAAACAGGAAACGACTTGGCAACGTTTCCTAGTTTCCTATTGGTCTTTGTAACATTTAAAACATTGAGTATAAGATTAGCGTTTATAAACTTGTACAGTACATAACTCTTGGTGAATGTTTCTATAAGCATCTAGAAAGTAATATTTGTGTAACTGAATCCTCAAGTTATGTCCACTGAAGATTTTCACTGACAATGTTCCTTGAAGATTCCCAGAGAGTTTATATTGAAGAACCCTTATAGAATGTTTAGGTAATATTCCCTTGAGGTTTTCAGAGGTTATTTTGTGAAACCTTTAAAGGAACACACTCTTTAGGAAACATTCATGGAAGATTATTTTTGACTTTAAGGAAGAAAAAAAATCCACAGGGGCTGTGGAAAGTATATGTGAAAGAACCTTTGAAGAAAACAAATATTTGAAAACGATGTAAAATGTCTCATGAATGTTCAGCAAATTTTTGTGGAAGCCAAACTGAAAACCGTTTCCCCATATCTGGGTGCACTTTGTAGTTGCAGCCTACTGAATGTGATTTTGAACTTCCTACAGATGCCACATTACTCCCTGACAGGATGTTCATGACATGTGGTTGGTTTGGTTCCTCCAGCTGTTCCCTCACTAGACAAACGTCTTTGTTTTCGGAGTTTTAAATATGTTTTGGGTGAAGTGCCAGGACAAAAACAACACAACCGTGTGAAGTTGATAAAGAAAATCCTCTCCAAAAACAAAAAAAGGCTCTTGGTCAAACCCTGACTCAGTTAATAGTTTACACCCCTCCTTCCTTTCCTCCTCTTTTTTCTTGCGTGCGCACACACACCCTCCGGATTTTGGTGTTTCTGGTTGTGGGAAGAATTTGATGCTTTGAATCAAATCAAAAGACTAAAGAAACATTCCTTGGCAGAGATGTGTGGTGAGATAAACGAGTTGAGGGGCTGGACTCCTGCTTTCCTCCCATTTTGCTCCCTCTCTCTCCCCTTCTCATTCTCCCAGCGAAAAGATTTAAAAAAAGAAGGAGCGTGTGTGTGTGATTGTGCGTGCAGGAGGGCGCGCGCACTCTGGAGTCGCTCGCGTGTCCAACATGAGGGGGAACTTTTGTTATTGTGTGTGTGGTGGAGGAAGAAGTTTGCCCCCCCCCCCCAGCTGTATGGTAATTCACTCAGCACCTGCTCTCCCCTCAATAACAGCGTGCGCGCGCCTCTCTGAACTGAGCGCGCGGTCTCTACCTCCCCGCACACAATACTCTCCCCTCTCCTCACGCGCACTTTTCACTTCACACATAGACGTAGATTTCGGGGGGTGGGGGCTGAACAACAGCCTTGGCGGAGATATGCGCTCTCTAAGTGCCCTGTAATTTTGTTTATCATTTTCTTGGTCATTTTTGCTCATTTCTTTCGAATATTTTGTTTGTTTTTCCCCATTTTTGGTTAGTTAATTAGTTTTGTTGATTATTTTGTTCATTTTCCCTCATTTTCTTGATGATTTTGTTCATTTTTTTCTCATTTTCTTAATTATTTTGTTCACTATTGTTCATTTTATTGATTGTTTTATTCATTTTACTCATTTTCTTAATTATTTTGTTCATTTTACTCATTTTCTTAATTATTTTGTTATTTTCCTTCATTTTCTTAATTATTTTGTTCATTATTACTCATTTAATTATTTTATTCATTTTTACTCATTTTCATTATTATTTTATTCATTATTACTCTTTTTATTGATTATTTTATTCATTTTTACTCATTTTCTTAATAATTTCTGTCATTTTTACTCATTTTTCTTAATTATTTTGTT
>JAQQAE010021658.1:0-10416 GCA_029823295.1 Pseudamia nigra | reverse complement strand
TAAAACTCGCGAGAACAACACTTCCGGGCAATAGCTGCGCATGTGACCTTTCACAATAAAATGCCATAACATCACAATAGACAACAGGAAAACAGGCTGTTTGGATTTTTGTGATTTGTGACATCACAAGGCATAACAAATCATAGTCCAGGTGAAATGCATTAGGCCAGGCCCCTATTGGCCAGTAGAGTTCTACATTTTTAAAAATGATATCCCACATTTTAACACATCAGATGCTATAACAAATTATATTAAAGCTAAATGAGCCCTTGCCACTCAATGATTTTTTTTTAACAGAAAATGGTTAATGAAAAGTGCTCACAACGTCCTTTTATCAGAACCTAAATCCAGACGTTGCTTTAGGAATGACCTGCTGTTCAACCAATCAAACATTTTCTGGGAAAACTGGGCAGGTTCAACACTTTTAAATAAACTCAGAGCATTTAGCAGAGTTACAAAGAGGCCTTCAGGAGCCCAAGGTAAATCAATAAACACACTTAATTTTGTTGACAGCCTTATGGAAGTTTTTAATAGACACATTTATGAGCACAATGGATATAAATTTAAGTCTCAGCGTATGGGCCCTTTAATATTTATATTATAAGCAGTAACAGGAAACCCAACAGAATATCAATAAAAGCCCCAATAAGGTTCAATGGACTTTAAATGTGCTGCAGACGTTCAGCTGGAAACCAGATGACTGTGTGTTTTACTACTCTGTGGTCAGTGCACTGGAAAATTAATCAAGGCACGTTGAGCACACACGTTTCTCAGAAGGAGTATAAGCTTCACTGATGAATGCAAATAAAATACAGTACAAATGTATAACTTACTTCAAAAAGGTACAATTCTTAAAGGAGTAAAAACATAAAATCCATAAATATTAATAAATGTTTGTCAAATTTACCAAGGACAGAGTGAGTTTCCGTACACATACAGTTACATTTTAAACAAAAGAAGCAAAAATATCAACATAACATTACATAAAGTGAACAAAGTGAAGAACAAAGTGGATGAAAAAGCAAAAAAAAAAACGTGGAAATGTGGAAGTATCTCAAAATTGTAACACCATTGAAGGCCACTGGATGCATCCAAATGGCCCTGGCTTGAATCAAGCTACAGTGGTCTTGTTTTATTCTAGTTTATTTTGGATCCTGTGATAAATGATCTGGTGGTCCATCTTCACATTTTCCCTTCACTATTAGGGTATTAAGGAGAATAGAAGGCTTTATTGACTGCTCAGTATGATAGCTCCGCCTCTTGCTGAGTCAGATATTCCACTGTAGTTATGATTCAGAAATTACACTAATAACACAGCAGAAGGACTTTATTAGACAATTCTTAATTAAGTCATTTCCATAAGCCAACCTTATGGTCTTATAGCCTTACCATTACCCACATTATAGTATTTTATCTTGAACAGTACTGACCTTTTGAACTGTAGGGTGTACTATAGAGCTTACTAGTGTGTATATCTAAGGGATCAGTCTTTCATCTGCGTCTGTGATAGTCTGAGGGTTCACCAGTGTTCTGTGATGTTCTGGGGGTCCATCAGTATTTTTGATGGTCTGGGGGATTATTGGTATCCGTAATAGCCTGGTAGGTGCATCAGTAGTAAAGCCCAAACCACACCTAAAATGCTGTTTAGTCCATTTGAGAGGCTGGTGATGATGCGCTGATGCAGTCTCTTTCTCTCTTTGTGTCAAATTTCCGGGTGCTTGTACTGCAGGCTGGTCCCGTGATGCAGAGGCAGCGTACTGTTAGAGAGAGAGCCAGAGTAACACCAACAACACAGACAGGACTGCAGAGAGAGAGACAGAGACACAGGCTCAGTTAGATCAACACTGCCCACTTCCCAGCAGCCTCTATCAACACTTCCAACCTTTCTATGTTTGGATCTCTATCTGTCCCTCTGTCATATCTGCATCTCACGACCTCTGACCCCCACCTCCCCCACTGTCAGACATAATGATGAACAAGGTGATATTTCTAGCCATATGGACATGGGCAGGATTTTTCAGTGCTTGACTCACCTTGAAGCAGTTTTTGAACTTCTTGGAGACAAAGTAGAGGATTATGGGATTGATGCAGGAGTTGATAGTTGCCATGTTGATGCTGAGGTAGTCCAGCACCAACAGGAAACTGAAAACAAAGAAGAGGAGGGAACATTTTTTGATTCTACCTTAGATTCACAACTGCAAAACTATGTTTATTTGAAGGACTTTACTAGTTTTAGTGTACTTGATATTAGTTCCAGTTAAATTTTAGTTGTAGACGAACTGATGACGCAGACATGTATGTAGTGCCCTGTCATCAGCTGGTGTAAGGCACTGAAAAATGTATTTTATATATACCCAAACATTAGATTTATGTATAAAATAAATGGACAAACACAATAAATGGGCATAATTTTATATAATGTATTTCGGGGGGATGGGAGTTATTGAGTATGTCTGGATCCACCAGGAAATTTTGAGCATAACACACTTCATTTTCTGTTTTCTGGTGAGTTCTTATTGTATGACTTTTGAGCATTTACTGCTTACATTTCTGAAGCACACAAAAAAGTAAACATAATAATTATGAAAATGAACAAAATAAGCAACAAAATGAGCAAAAGCTAACAAAATAATCAAGAAAAAGCAAAAATTAGTCAAATATTACACAAAAAAGGAAAACAATATGAATTAAATAATTAAAAAGAGCAAAATTCAATAAAACACACATTGCATTTATATATTGTGTTTATATCGGTGTTGCATTTGCTTTTAAATACTTTGATAGTTTTCAGATAAGTCTGTTCAATTACTCAAAATGAATGCGATTGAAAACAGTTTTTGTATTTGAAAGTAAAACTGATATGGAATGGTGACTGCCTGCAAAATAAAGAAAAAGAAAGAATGTGCATTTTAAAAGGCCCCATATTGTGACACAATTATTGTATATACTCGTGATGTCACAACCACAGAAACTCAAAGTGGTTTGTTGTGGTCGATCTCGTGTAGATTTGTTGGGACTGACAGTACTGAACTAGTTAATATGTTATTTAAACTTTAAAACCCGATAAAGATGGGTTTTTCGTCTTTCATCAATTTGTGCTTTACTCATTACCATATACTTTGTTTTCAGGTATACTGCCCATGCACTCACTTTAAGAGCTCACAGCGGTGTGCGTCGTGGGCCTTGTAGATGGTTTTCTTCAGCAGGCGACTCAGATGCAGTGGAAACCAGCAGAGAGCGAAGATCAACACCAGACAGAACACCGCTTTGGCGACTTCTCGACGCTGGAGTGACACATGGGGATGAGTTTAATGTGAACACCTGTTTATACTGTCGTAATGTTGCACAGACAAATTTAGATTAGACTAGTTCATAGCTGGGGCAGATTAGTAGAACCATAGTATGTGATGACATTACTTCCACTGTTTATAATGAGGTATTTTTAAAGTCACATCTCAACAGTCCTACAACAAACTACAACTTTCTTGACTTGTAAAGTTGTTTTTTAAATTGACAAACTTTGTATGTGTAAATGGTACGCTTTACATCAGGCCAACATAACAGACCACATGCCCCTTTGATGGAAAAGAAAAGGTGGCTTCTGCCATAGACTGTAATGAAGATTTACAAAATTAGTTCCACAAAACCAATAAAAGCACCAGAATTAAATAAGTTTACAAATAAGTTTCCCCTGAGATCCATGAAAACTTAACATACTGTATGTGGATGCTTTATATACAATACCATACCAGCTAATATGCTACTAATTTTATTACAAACCCCAATTCCAATAAAGTTGGGTCATTTTGTGAAACATAAATAAAAACTAAATGCAATGATTTGCAAATCCTTTTCAACCTATATTCAAATGACAAGATATGTAATGTTCAAACTGATGATGTTTAAAATTTGTTGTGCTTTTGCAAATATTCACTCATGTTGAATTTGATGCCTGCAACACATTCCAGAAGAGCTGGGACAGGGTCATAGTTACCACTGTGTTATGTCACCTTTCCCTTTAACAATTCTCAATAAGCATTTAGGAACTGAGGACACTAACTGTTGAAGCTTTGTAGGCTGAATTCTCTCCCATTCTTGCTTGATGTAAGACTTCAGTTGCTCAACAGTCCCAGGTCTCTGTTGCTATATTTCGTGCTTCGTAATGCACTACATATTTTCAATGTGAGACAGGTGTGGACTGCAGGTAGGCCAGTTTAGTACCTGCACTCTTTCACTATGAAGCCATGCTGTTGTAACGTGGAGAATGTGATGTGGCATTGTCTTGCTGAAATAAGCAGGGATGTCTTTGAAAAAGATGTTGCTTAGGTGCAGCATATGTTTATCCAAAACATGTATGTATGTTTTAGCATTAATGGTGCCTTCACATCTGTACATGTCACCCATGTCATAGACACTTACACACCCCCATACCATCACAGATGCTGGCTGTTAAACTTTGTCCTGACAACAATCTGGATGGTCCTTTTCCTCCTTAACCTGGAGGACATGACGTCCATGATTTCCAAAAACAATTTGAAATGTGGCCTTGTCAGACCACAGCACACTTTTCCACTTTGCATCAGTCTACCTTAAATGTACTTGAGCCCAGAGAAACCAGCAGCGTATTTAAGCTGTTGTTGATATATGGCTTTCCCTTTGCATGCTAGAGTTTTCATTTGCACTTGTAGATGTAGTGATGAACTGCGTAAACTAACAGTGTTTCTGAGCCCATGTGTTACTATCCTTTACAGAATGATGTTGGTTTTTACGGCAGTGCTGCCTGAGGGATTGGAGGTCACAGGCATTCAGTGTTGGTTTTCAACCTTGCTGCTTACTTGCAGAAATGTGTCCAGATTCTCTGAATCTTTTGATTGATATTACGGGCTGTAGATGATGAAATCCATAAATTCCATGCAATTGCATGTTGAGAAATGTTTTTTAACTGTTGGACTATTAGCTCACATTGTGGTGAACCTCACCCCATTTTTGCTTGTGAATGACTGAGCCTTTCAGTTTTACGTAGTGTCTCAACTTCAATGAAATTGGGATTTGCATATAAGTCTAGCCGACCTATTGTGTTTCACTGTAGTCAGGTTTATATCCAGTGCATGAAGGTCACATGGATGTGATGGGAATGTAAAGGCTAATTTACTGCATGTTAGTTTTATGCCACTGTTTCATTACATTCTATAGTGACAGTTGTTTGCTTTCCCACAAAGTGCGGTGAGACCATACCATGTCATACTGCTGGGCTGAAGGATGGTTTGTTCTCACTTCTGATGTCACAATTCAAAATGGTTTGTGTTTCCTGTTGCCCATTTTGTTGAGGATTTCTTAGGACTGACAGCATTTTTATGTTTTCACAGCTTTTATTTTACACCACAGACTTTATTCAATATAACTCCTCACACCTGATAAAGATGTATTGTTTATAGCATGGGCCCTTTAAAGGATGTGATGAGTCTCTGTTGTCACCTGTTTGAGGTGTTCACTCAGTGCGATCCTCAGACTGCCCTTCTGGTGTTGGAGCATCTCGCAGGTCATCAGGCCGTAGAAAACGGCTGAACAGGCCAGAGGTACACAGAAGTAGAACCCGAACAACCACCAGTCCTTTGCATCCCGGTAGAACTGAGAAACAGAAATGAATAAATAATAAAAACCATTTCACACCAATCAGAAAGTCTGCTTAGAATAGCTTCATAAGCTCCAGAAAAGCTGAAAAAACATTTTGTCATAAACATGTGTAAACAAATTGATCCCTTAGTGTCCATAGGGGACTTCTCTTATACTGTAAAGCCCACTACAGCCCCTCTGACTTCATGCTATAGCTTTGTTTATTTCACACTTCTGTATTTATAACAGAGCCAGTACCATTACGCGTACTGTACTTTACATGAGCTTTTGCAAGATAATAGATTTCAGGAAACATGACAAAATATACATAAATGTTAAGATTATTGTTAATAATTATAAAAAACACATTCTACTTAAAGTCTACAGCACATATTTATATCTTTGTAAAATCCGAGGCCCATCTGCTACAGCAATATTTCACAGTACTAATGGTACAATTTACAGAATCCAGCGATAAAGTATTTAGATCTTTCACTTGGTTAAAAAAAGCAGTGCAGTGTATAAGTGCTGTTGCAAGTAGAAGCACTGTTTTAAAGAGGGAACCTCAGATAAGAATGCAATAAATTCATTATCAGAAAAATCAACTTTATTTCTCTGTAACAGTTCAATGGTATTACAATCAAAGTAGCCATTTATTCATAATCATGTTGGCTAAGTAACACAAATACAGTACATTTTGTTAGATAACGTGTTCATTAGGATATCCTTCATGCCCAATGCCATACCACAGCTGATGGCAGACTAAAGACATCTGACTTTAATCTTTCTCACCTGAGCTCATCAATGAATTTCCCAAAGAAGGATAAATCAAGTTCATTCAATTCAGTTAAATTCCATTGAGGAGCAACAAAACCTTACTCATCACCAAGTATGATTTATGAATATGATCTAAGGCACAAATGAAACAAGAAGCTGTGAAACGTCAAATAATGCCCAGCTTTGATATTGACCAAGACCTTGACCTTTTTCCTTGAATGTTAAAGCATATTTGGAATCAGCTTAGTCAATAATTCTGGGGTATCCTGTACCCCAGAATTATTATTATTTGACATTTTCCACCTGCATAGCTAGAAATGTATGTAGGTAAAAGTGCAGTGATGTCTGACCCTTAACATATTCATGATAAAGCATCAGCAGGACTCAAATAAATGTAAAGACACTAATGTGCAGTAGGTCGTCATGCCTGAAGCCAGATACCCAGACTGATGAGAGAGGTTCAGTATGTTTAGCGTTGTCACAACCTGGATATATCAACAGGAAATTATGATATAAACTCTGGGATGAGAAGAGACCTCACCCTTAAACACAACACGGCAAATCTCAGAAACAATCCAAACATTTATTTTCCCCAGAGAGAGGGAGAGAGAGAGAGAGAAACAGAGTCCGTGATTCACGTGACCCATGACTAAACCCTTCAACTTAATCCCCGTCCACATTATGACTTTCTGACCCACTGAACTACATTTGTCCAATTTGTCTTGAGGGAATGAACTGTTTAAAGTCATGTAACCTCTTCTGACCTGGAAATGTAACTTTAAGCATTACAGTACGTAAACAGCTGAAGAAGTGATAAATGCAAATAAAAGGTCATATTCCTGATACACTACCGGTCAACAGTTTGGATACACATCCTCCTTCAGTAGTTTTACATTATTTTATTATTTTCAACATTGCACATTAATATTGAAGCAAAAGAAAAGAAGTCAAACCACGCAGAACATGTTTTATATTTCAGATTGTACAAAGAATCTACATTTACTGTATCTTTGATGACAGCTTTGCACACTGATGACATTCTTTCACTATTGTCATGATTTAGTCACCCAGAATGGTTTTGAGTTAATTTGTGCCCTTCCTTGTTTCTTATTGTGGTCCAGAACTTCAGTTGTTTAGGGTTGGGTACAGAATCAATAACCCCATTAGATCCCCTACAACTACTGCACAAATCCATATTATGGATCAAAACAATCTCTCATGAGGACTGTCCCAGGAAAGCATAACCAGGAATCCAATTATTAGCCCTCCTCTGAAATTGTTGCTTTTCAATTATTTGTCAGTTGTTGATTAAAAGCATGGATTATGGTTTTTAACAAAGCATTTTAAGGCATGCTAGTTTTATTTAGAAACAGTAAGTTATTTTTATTTGCAAACAAAACCAGAATTATTTTAGGAAAACAAAATGACTTGGGTCAGTACCCCCAGAAGAACTGACCTTTCCACTCGAGCATAGCAAAAACTGCTACTCTTTGAGTAATGGTCTTAGTGTGTGAACTGAAGTTAAAACTGAACATGTGTCTAGTATTCACGTCTGAAATGATGTGAGGCACCACGTGTAAAAAGCATCATGTCAAAAACAAAAGAAATGAGTTTAGATCTGAGGAGGATTGGACACAAAGCAGAAGGATTGGATGGATGGATGCTTTATTTATCTCCATGGGCAAATTCAAGATGTCTTTCGTATTAATGTACAATTTGGAAAATAATAAAAATAAAGAAAAACACTTAAGGAGAAGGTGTGTCCAAACTTTTTGAGTGGTAGTATAGTAAAAAATAAGATTAAAAGTACATTCACTCAAGTATGAATTAAAAAGATACAAATAAGGCACTTCTACATTTTTGTTTCATAGTAATGCACTTAAAATGACTTTTATGAGCAAGAAGCTGCATCAGTAGCTCAATATGTGGTAATCACCACTTTACACCATGGAGACCAGATGCAGCACTTAGATTACGGTATTTAAAAGGATTTCAAAAGATCCAAGACTTATATTAGCCGCATTCAAATAACATATTGTCCTTTGATAAGCTGAGGATTCTCACCTGACCTACTTATTCATCCTTGGAAAAAATTTTGATAAAGGATAGTCTGAGAAAGGGAATCATTTCAGAGTTTTTCTAATTTTTCACACTATGCCTGAAGACTGAATGCCTGGAAAGAAAACCTGCCAAGTGAAACTTCAGAACAGTGGGAAATGGTTTGTGAAGGAGCCCAAACCAAATCAATACATGCACGTCTTAAACGGATACGATATGAATGGTTGATGCAGGTGTATGTTACACCAGTTAAATTAAATGGACACAACAAAAGCATACCAGATACAATATATTCACAATGGTTATGGAAAGTAAAGGAACCCTATTTCACTGTTTATAGCAATGTAGAAAAATCTGAATGTTTCAGAAGAGGTAAGACTAACAGTTGAAAAAATAATTTCAAAACAAATCACATTGAACCCTGAACTGTTTTTGTTGCATTTGGATCCACAAAAACATTATTTCAACAAAAGTGAAAAAACATTCATAGACATTCGTTTGCGTAATGGCAAATAAAGCATATTGCACTATTGTGGAAAAAGACTCATAGACCAGATCTAAGTTATGTTAACAAGCCTTCCCCTTGAAAAAAAAAGCACACAGAGAATGCAGACCTCCGCCAAGCAGCTCATTTTCCCCCATAATGTAATTTACACCCAACAGTAATAGGCCTACGTCTATTTTATCTACATTATGGGATTCCTTCACCTGGAAAACATACACATAGCATTTGGAATCACATTCATGTCATTATTAGTTCAATAGATATTCACTATAATACATATTTCCATGATGACAATTTTCTTCTGGATCTAGCGCCATAACTACTGAAAACACATTAAATCTGTTTGCATCTACTGAGTCTCAGTTACAGTTTGGTGTTAGTAGCATGTTTGTACCTTTATTTGTTTTCTTACAGTGCCAACTACATTTATGTGTTTGGATCACAGTATGTGGAAATCTGTGTAATATTGTGGAACCTGTTGTGCACTTTTTTGCATTGGCCCTGGGTTTTTTGTTTTTTAGAGTTACAGTACATGTAAAAATGCTGAAATTGGTCTGAATGATAAAAGAATCCTTCAAAAAAATTCCTGGATCCAGACAGTGATCTGGATCACTCCCAGATCACCGACTCGTCAATTGCTTCTCAGGCCACTTCCAACATATCCTGAAAATGTTATCAAAATCAGTCCATAACTTTTTGAGTTATCCCATTATAAGACAGATAATCCAACAAATGAGGCAAAAATATGACCTCCTCGGCAAAGGTAATGAAATTGAAAAAAAAAAACCCAAACATGTTTGAGCATATGTGATCTTTCACTGAGTTTGCTAAGAACTTAAACATAATGCCTGAAGAAGAAGGTGAATGATATGTGCTTTGTTTTGTCAAGGTTATTTCTTATTTAACAGGTGTGATATTTCATTTCTGTGTGCATAATGTTCTCTTACGTAGATATTACCAAGTTTAAACACAAGAGCATTGTGGTTGTTATTGTTTTTGTGTGTCTGATTGTTTGTATTTCATTTGTAAAAATTAATATAAAATATTGTGAAAAAAAAAGAAGCTGCATCGGTAATTCTACTTCATCCTGAGTCTTGTGAAAATGTTCTTGGCACAAGTAGAAGTCACTTGCATCAGGAACATTTTCACTTTTGAAACTTCTGAGGCTTTTTTTTCTCCAAGTTTCCAGTAGCAGCTGTCACCCGCAGTTTTGTTTACAAGCTCCACATGGCGAAGAGATTACTATCAACACATCGATATAAACACAAATGCACACGAGACCACACGCATGTCACATCCGGCTGCAGTTACATGCATGCAGTCACGTTCTGTGAACATATTCAATTCAATTCAATCTTTATTTGCATAGCGCCAATCATAATTGCAGATTATCTCTAGGTGCTTCACAATTCGAGGCCGAAACCTCATGACTATGCAGAGAGTAAACCCAACAGAACCACCGA
>JAQQAE010021657.1:0-10416 GCA_029823295.1 Pseudamia nigra | reverse complement strand
CAGAGGACTGGACAACTACAGCTAATGTGATCAGGGAGAAATGTAGGAGAGTACTTGGTGTGTCCTCTGGAAGGAAAGTAGATAAGGAGACTTGATGGTGGAATGATGAAGTGTGAAGAAAGGAAGAGGTTAGCTAAGAAGAAGTGGAACACTGAGAGGACTGAAGAGAGTAAACAGAAGTACAGGGAGACGCAGCATAAGGTGAAGGGGCATACAATGCGTGTACGATGACTTGTATGCTAGGCTGGACAGTAAGGAGAGAGGGAGCGATTTATTCAAGTTGGCAAGGCAGAGAAATAGAGATGGGAAGGATGTGCAGAAAGTTAGAATGATTAAGGACAGAGAGGAAAATGTATTGACTGATGACAAAAGTGTGTTGGGAAGATGGAAAGAGTACTTTTAAGAGTTGATGAATGAGGAAAATGAGAGAGAACAAAGAGTAGAAGAGGTGACTGTTGTGGAACACAACGTAGCAAAGATTAGTAAGGGTGAAGTGAGGAGGGCATTGAAGAGGATGAAGAGAGGAAGGGCAGTTGGTTCTGATGACATACCTGTGGAGGTATGGAAGTGTTTAGGAGAGATGACAGTAGATTTGTTGATAAGAACATTCAACAAGGTTTTAGAGAGTGAGTGGATTTTTAAGAAAAAGAGACATATTTTGATCCACCTCTACACTGCAGCTGTTGGCCCCACAGGGCATAGCCATCAGAGGGCACGAAGATTTTGATTCTCAGCTAATGCAGCTGAGATCACTTGATAACAAAGCTCTTGCACTTTGGCTTAAAAAAACTTGTCACACGAGATTCAAAATGAGATTATCAGCTGGCATTTGATGTTTTGAGACAAATCATTGAGGACATCAAGGAGGCAAAATGGTATTCTGTGATAGTGGATGAGACCACTGACATCACACAACAGGAACAGATGGGTATTTGTCTGGGGTACATCAACCAGGATTTTAACAGTACTGAAGACTTTGTTGGTTTCTATCAAATCACGTCAACCTCAGCTGACACATTATACAAATACAATTGATAGATTGGTAGATAGACATTATTTTTTGTTCTGAATGATGCACTGACGAAGCTAGGTTTATCCTGGTCTGACTGCAGAGGACAATGTTATCACAGGGCCACTAATGTGTGCACATCTGGTTTGCAGGCACATGTTAAAGACATTCAAAAGGAGCTGCAGAAGAAGAAGCAGAACAACAGAACCTGACATCAGCTATATCTGATCACTACAAAAGGGAAAATCATGTCATGGTTTGGGAAAAAGCCAAGGTCATCTGCTCTGAAAGCAGATGATGAAACTGGTTCTCATGAGAAGGACCAGGAAGGGAAGACCAAGAGTTACCTAAGCTGCAGAGGAAGTTTATTAGAATTACCAGGCTCAGAAACCACCAATTTACAGCACCTCAGATAGCATTTCATGGTTTTGTCAACTGCACTTTGGAACAAATTCAAAGTTCTTCAGATTTTTCAGAATGATTGAGATTAATTTCATGAAGTAATGATGCACCGTCTTCTCTTTACGTAACTCAGTGTTTCTTACCTATACATGTAGAGTAGTTGTAGTAGCAGTAATATGTAAATGTATTGACTCTGTGCCCACCCTTCTTCTGCACAAGACAACTGATGGTCTGAAGGCAATAAATCTCACAAATTAACCCTTGAGAAGATACACCTGTGATTTGAAACCTGTTTTAGGTGACATCCTGTTGACCCAGGTTATAACAGCAGATAATCAGTCTCTCAAACAGGTTAATTTTGTCTTCTTTAAACATAGATTAAATTTTTTGTACTTTTGTTCATACAAAGCATATAGTTCTCATACCGGAGTTTTTATACAGCAAGGATAAAACAGCTGATCTGTTACATCGCAGGACGTCAGATGACGTTTTCTGACGAAGACTGCAGGAAACAGTTGAAACATGTCAAAAAAGGTATGAGAACTATACATTTTGCCTGGACAAAAAAACAAAAAATTTAACAGATGATCAGTATCGTTCCAAAAAAATATTGCTGTTAATCACGTGAACTGTCACAAATTGTAAGAAATTTATTTTTTTTCTTCATAATTATCAGTAACTGATGTTAAAAAAATGGTTAAAGTCTGTCTTAAACTTTTTTGGAGCAGAAAAAAAGTACATGCCATTCTCCCCGTGAGACTAAGGATTTCCTTAACAAAAATTAGAGTTGTTGGCCACGGAGTAAAGGTCAGAAGGTGACAAATTCACTCTCTGGTAGCCATGACTATAATATCTTTCCTAGATAACTGTGCACCCTAGATATTTTACTCTACCATTTTGGAAAAGTTCAAAATAAAGTTTGTTTGTGGCTGAAAAAGGTTTCCATCTCTCTGCATCACAACTCTGACACACCGAGCAGCTCCAATAATAGAAACCATTTTCTGACTTTGGACGGTTCTGACATTTGAAGATCATTTCAGAGTCGGGTATCTCTCTCTTCTGCTCCATGACAAACTCATCGAGGGAGGGGTCATGCGTCACAGCGGAGGACGTTCTCACTCCTCCAGCGGGAAAAGCCAAAAACCTGCGAGCATGGGTCAGAGTGTGTTTGGAGTTGTGAAGAGACAAAACCACGGCGGTCGCTGGGCACAGATCAGTCTGACTGCGGTGTTCCTCCACCATGACTCTCAGTCTGCTGTGTTATTATAGCATTATCCAATCAACCTCGTCTGGCCCAGAGGGATTACCCCCATTTTTACACAGCTTGTTCAACTCCCCCCACATCACAAGAGGTCAGCAAGTGAAAAGAGCTAACAGACTGTAATGTGGACTTTGAGTGTGTTAATGAGGCTCCTGTGCATCTTTACAGGAATCTGCATTTCCACCACAGACCAACGTCACAAATATCAACCTATTAAAGGCAACCCACTAAACTAATGAGCCTACTATGAAGAGATACATACCTCCAAAGAACACTTCATTGTGCAGAGCCATTGTAACTCAAAGCTTAAACTATGTCCACTAAGGTCTTGAACATGCTGGTCATTACTTGATTGAGTCAAATTACAACTACAACTACATCAGAAAAAGATCAGACAGTATGGAAAATTCAAATATAAAATGCAATGCAAACAAAAGTTATTGTGACTTGTATTTCATTGTAGACTTTGTGAACATAGAACATAGAGGCGTAGAAGTAGTAGTACCTTTGCCTCACAGGGTTTAATCCCACTGGCACTGAACTCAATGTGAAAACATGCATATTTAATTGGTCACTATAAATTGCCCGTAGGGATGAACGTGAGTGTCACTGGTGATCTGAGTCTATGTGTCAGCCATGTGATGAACTAACAACTCATCCTTTGTCGGCTGGGATAAGCTCCAGCACTCATCCTAACCCTCCAGAAGATTAGTGGGCAAAAATTAATGAATAAATGAACAATAATTAGTCACCATATTCTACGTTTTGTCCAGTTAATGTCATTTTATTTGAAAATATACAGCCATTCTTCAACATCAGGTCTATCTTATTTTTTCCAATGTCTGGATGCAAAAAATGTAGTATCAACATACAGTAGGAATCATGTGGTGTTTAACCCATATCAGTATCTTTACTAAAATGATCATGTGGACAATAAAAGAAAATAAACAAAAATTTAGGGTGTTTTCAGATGTGTTGCTCATTTGCTTTGTTCCAATTGAGGGGCTAAAATGATGTCCACTAAACACAACTTGTCAAGGCAGATGGCCTAAACAGAGCCCTGGTTCTGCTGGAGCCTTTTCTCCTCATTTAAATGAAGCCCACTCTGTTGAGGTGCTTTCTGTATAGTCTTGAAGTTTTGGCCTTGAACTGTGACGTGCCAAGAGATAATCTTCGGTTATGATTGGCACTATACAAATACAAATTAACTGAATTCAATTAAACTGAACAATTGTATCAATTGAGCTTTGAGCCGGGGCAACAGACTACCGCAGTCAAAGTTGTGAACACATGCCACATGTAAACAAACTGGATAATGTAGCAGTGTTTGCTGAACAAATAAAATATCCAAACTAAAATATCTCTCTATCTAAATGTCGACCAGGAATCCAAAAAATAATGTCCTGATGCATGATGAGATTAATACATGCCACCGCAAGGACCCGTGGGGCTCTGAGGGGTGCGCATCACCACATATAAACATGACAATATGGACGACACATCAGGTAAACTTTGTCAAATTATGCATGTCTAGTTAGCTACTGTATGCATAGCATTTCTGTGTCATCATTGTGAACCACAGTTACAGTATAAATCAGCTGTGTCGGTTGCTGTTCCCGCCACAAATGAACTGCTGCAGGGATCGAATGCAAGCGAGCCGAGACCACCCCTTCTTGGTGATCTTGGCCCACTTGTTTTGCCCTGCATCTGAGTGCAATTGCCATGTTCACACATGCACAAGTAAACCCATTTTTGGGAGTTAAACAACTGCTCCAAACAATCCAGGTGTGAATGCGCCCTAAGAAAACCATGAGCATACATTTAATGGGAATGAGTCAAACAATTAATTAAATGATGGAACAAAATTTTACCTGCAAGGACCTGGCGTCCACATACGTCGACAACACATTTTGCACGGTGATTTTCAAAAGCTGCGGAAAATGTTTGTTTGTGTTATTAATGAATGCAAAAGCAGCCAGGAAAAAAAACTGCTATGTTGACGGCGGAAATAAAGAGTTTTGCACTCTTACACAAAGCTGATTTTAATGTTGATATAATTTTTCGCATGTCAAAAGATGATGCTAGATTTATACTTATCAGGTTCCAATAACCCCAAATATCAAAGAGAAATTTTTAAAAAATCCATATCAAATAACAGCTCGGGTCTTAGGAGGTTAAATCCAGTGTCATCACATTAATGATCCTATACACTGCTCCAGTGATAATCAAATCACCACGCATGGAAGTTTGCAAACCCGTGGACGCACACTTAAATCAACATATGTCTACTTGCACTTTGTTATTAGTAAGCAGTGTTTTATGGAGCTATTTATAGTAGCATGAGCTGTCTGATTTGCTTCGTGTGGCGGAAAGTCAACTTGGAAATTGAAGCAAACTGAAGCCATTTCATGTGAAGCCAGGCAGACGGCTCCACTGCAGCAGAATTATACATTTTATTGGCTCATGTGTTGCTTTCTGCTGCCATGCTCTGCAATCCACAGCCTCCAGATTAACCTCATGCACTGACATCAGTGATCATATCTCAGCTTTACAAATGTATATCTGTGTTTTGGTGTTTGTAATGAACTACCTATGTCTTAATTCTTTAGCTGGAAAAATGTGATTGTGTCTGGCGCCGTCCTCTGCATCTCAGCCGCTGCCTGGCGTCTCCCTGTTGTTGCAGTGGAAGAAATGCGGCTGGAATTACAGATTCGTAGGCGAACTTAATCTCCATAGACACCTTTGCACATGGAAATTGCTGTAAACCAACCACAAGAAAAACAGCTCATCATACTTGAACAGTAAATATTGGGAGGATGACTGAATCAGAGAATGTGCATCTCTGCAGGTCTTTAATATACATTAGAGAGGAGCCGAAATGACTACGTGTACAGAGCATGTTTAAGACCACACCCTTGAAGATCTGCAGGAGCTGGCAGCACCATGAACAGGATATAGGAAGTCCAGAAAGGTTTTCCACCCCCAAACCTTCTTACAGTATGTGAAAATATATAATATTTACCATTGTCGTTCAATTGTATTAATGATAACGATGCAGCATTAGACATTCCTGTGCTATAAGGCCATGTTCGGAAAGCAGGCACATTGTTATTTATAAGCAAGGACAGTATTTTTGACAAGTGTGAAATTAGCATCAAATCATTTATTGTTACTATCAATAATAGTTAGTATCAAATCAACAACCAGTTTGCATGGTTAACTGAGGTAACAAAGTAAGAATATCAAATTATGTAGCTGCACTAGTGACGAAGCTTCAGGTTGCTTCCAACTTTGCCTGCACAGGAACAGAGCATTTATTTTGTTTTCTGTCCACAAACTGTTACTGTTGATTCTGCTCTGTTCTTCACTTCTAGATTTGTGTCACTTTCTAGCAATGCAGAAACGATTCTGAAATACATTTTGAGCAGCTAAAACATCCAGACACATTTGTACAAATCCAGAGTCGCATTTCAAACCATCTCCTAATGTGGATCCTATCCAGTCTATGAAGAATGGATTTCATGAGGCTTCATTCTGTCCAGCTTTCCAAACAGGCTGGATGCAACGTGGACAGATGCCAAAAAGACTTGTGAACATTCTGATCACAACTGCCTCTTCAATTTTGTTTGTGCTCAGCTAAATTATTTCAGTGGCAAGAAATGAATCATCAAAACAGTGGAGGAGGATGTGTACACTGTATTTGGCAGGTTTCAGACTGCAAAATTCATATGCAGTACAACAGCTTATTTGCCTATGTTGATCAGGGTGTGTCTTTTTACTGGTGAGACAGTTCACCTTTGAGAATCACACCTTTGTGTGAATTTAAAGGCTGCACAGATTGAAGAAAAAATGACTTTGAGCTGTTACAGTTTGATCTTTCATCAGAACCATCAGGGTAGTAGTAGAAACACCACGTCCACTCTACTTAACTTGAAGTAACCCACAAAGAATGTGCATTTTCACATTTTATTGGCCAGTGAGGCATTTAGCTGGATGATGTAGCACTGGGTTTTTGAACTAAAGTTAAACCAGATTCAACTTTTTGCCAGACTGCTCTGCATTTGTTTTACTTCTACCCCCTGCGCTGACAAAACACTATTAACCAATCAAAAGGGTTTTTTTATTGTCTTGCTGTGTCAGATTTTATTTTCGTCTACTGATTTACATATCCAGAAGAGCATAAAGACCTCACATGCTGCAGAAAACAGAACATGAATTATTACTGTAACTGTATCACAAGGAGTTTTTCTTCTTATTTATATATTGGTGGATACTGAAGGTATGTCACATATCATTCAATAGATTCAGGGATCTGTTGTGATTCTGCAGATTGAAACATGGCGGTACTTGTGTTGTTCATTGTGTTTTCAAACTGCCTGACTATATTCTCCATGAAATGTAACTGAATCAAATTAAGCCTTCAAAGTGAGACCATACTGGGAAACATAGGAGAGCTGACACAGGGGATCAGGATGGTAATATATGCTCACTGACTCGAGAGAGAAAGGATTCTGGGAAAGCATCTCAAGAAGAGCAATGGCAGCTCCATAATTCCACACACTCTTTCATAACCACTTGTATAGATAAACATGTTTCCATTGTCAAGAAGATGAAATTGTGCTGAAGATGCAACATTCTACTTTGGAGGCATTTTGTTCAGTTTGCTACAAAATGGCTCAAGCCAACACTGTGTTGTTACATTATTATCACATACTGTATTACACAGTGCAAATGACAACAGTATTGATACCTAGCCTAACAGACAGTAGGGCTACAACTTCATGCTGCCTTACAGAGCAGCAGGGCATAAGATGAGGAGGAGGCAGGAGAGTCTGCAAAGGTCTGAAACAAAGCATGTGATTATAACATTAACTGAGATCAGTGTGTTTCCTGTCTCTCAGACCTGGTGCCAAATGTTAATAAAGTCAACAAAACTGACAGCAACAGTTATATTTGTTCACCATTAATTAGTTTCTTGGAAGAGCGCTCAGAAACTTCAAGTTACATAAGCTTGCATTGAACACCAGCATCACAGTAGTCTGTGATATGGTCATTCTATGAAACGGGTGCCAATTCCACTTTGCAATTTTCAAAATTTTCACAAAGAGCAAACTTTTTTTTAAGAAATCCACAATACTAAAAGATACAGTATTTTTCCACCTCAAGCACAAAACACTTATTAATATTACCCGTTTTTCTATTAAAAACGTGACGGTGTGGCATGTGACGGGGTGGTAAATGTTAATCTAAAATACCTGCCAGTTTACTGTGTGGTTAGCTAGCCTATCATATATGATTTCAATTTGAAGTATAATTTTCTTGGTATTAATTGTGAATTTTTTTGAATAAAAATATTTCTGGATTTATTTTGTGTGATGAGGTGTTTAGGTTAAGCTTGACAGACCCTGTTCAATGTACAAAAACAATTAATAATCACTAAAATAATGTGGGAACATGCTGCTTTTGAACCAGCGTCTCAAATGATGTCACTTCCTGTTTGTCAGGTCATTTAACGTGACAGTACATTTTTTTATAGACAGAAAAATTAAGTGTGACAGGGTAGTATGTTAAATTGAGAATAACAAAAGTTTGATCAAAAAATAAGATTTTTTTGTTGATATGTTAGATGCAAATTCCATGTTGGCCGTTACAGACATGCCAAAAATGGCCATATACTAATTAAAATGATGAAAAATAGTATATTGTTCTTTAAGAATAGCATTGTCTCATATCATGTGATTAAAACCGGTCAAGGTAGATGGCTGCTGACCCTGAGTCACTGGTTCTGCTGGAGGTTTTTTTCTTCCATTAAAGGAAGTTTTTCCACCCCTGTCGCCCTTGTCTTGCTCTCGGTGGTTCTGTTGGGTTTATTCTCTGTATAGTCTTGAGGTCTCGGCCTTGAATTGTGAAACTCCTAGAGATAATCATTGATTAGGATTGGCTCTGTACAAATAAAATTGAATTGAAAGAACACATACATAAACAGCTTTTAACTTGAAAATAGAATTTGACACATTTTTATGCCTTATGAATGTCATCAAACCCAATCACTGAGTTTGATGTCAGACATGTATATAGCTGCCTATGAACCAGTTCTAAAAAAAATACTATATGGATTTCAGTAGGAAAAAAAAACAGAAAGCAACCCAAAAACTCATTTACTATGAAATATGTCAAAAGAATCAATGAAATCCCCATACTTCTTCCATCAACCTTTGTGGGCTCCTTAATTTATATTTGGCTTCATTTAAATTTGTTGTGTCTTTTAAAGTTCAGCATGTGCAGTTTCCCCTTTGTTCTTCTATGTTGAGTTGTTTTGAGATACAGTAAAATGTTTTTCATGTTGCTGAATTGCTGTTGTTTATTTACTCTATCCTCATATAGTGAGGATTCACAATGAGACACACTTTCATCTTCCTTTTCCACATTGAAAGATGTAAATTAATGGCACATGTCTGGAAGTTAATTGGTTAATCGTGGTGCCACAGCTAGCAGCTTCAAAAACAGATTCATTAGAGGAAGATGGTTGTATCTGCAATAATATACTGTCTGTTTCTGACTTTCTCTTCTTTACATCTCTACAATAAACACAACACTTACACATGTGGAAACATTTTACAGCACCGTTTTCATGCTGTCTTCATAGAGAAGAAAGCCTCTAAATAAAAGCCATACTGGACTTGTGTTAGCAGAGCAGAAAGTGCAATCAGGACCAAATCCCACTAATGACGATTCTGTGCTATCATGTTAGTGCCCTTTCACTGTTTTGTGTCTATCTTTAGTCTCTGCTTTGATATTAAGAGCATCAGACATCAGCCGGACATTTAATTAGGGGTATAATTTAATGTAGTTCCGTAATGACTAACGTTTTCCAAGAATGCAGCATGATGGTTTCATCATACATAAGAATCACAATAAAGCAACCTCCGAATTATTTAGCACCATTTTTCCTTTTGACACTAAACTGAAATAGAGCATTAAAGCCACATGAGGAAGATCATTATGGGAGTAATTCAAAGGAAGTTAGCTATTACATTTAATTTGGTCATGTTTGGGTAAAATATGAATCACAGAGAAATTATTATATTCTCACACGCATCTATTTTTAATAAATAACATGTCTCTAACTGCAAGAAATGTTAAACATCTTCTGTTTTTGATTGTAGCAGCTTTAAATCCCTGATATTCCCACACATTTTCACTCCAAAAGCTGTGACAGTTGGATACACAGGCTGCTGCTTGAACTAGATCTTTTAATGCAGATATCACTTTCCATCCCACAAACACTGCAGTCCAACAGACATCAAGACAATCCCATGGTCACACATAGGGTATGTTTTATTTATTCATTTAGAATACAAAATAAAACAGAACATTAGAAAACAAAAAGAGATCAAACAAAGTGTCCGAAAAGGAGTAGATAGAACTAAAATAACTTATTTTCCCCCACCTCTTTTTAACAATGCATTTCAATACCATACAATCCAATTCACAATACAACTCAGATTCCATCAATTGCTACCAAAAAACTTCATGACAACACCCTAAACCTAGACCTCGGGTACCTCGGGTACTTCCAACCACATGGCAAACCAGTGTTTAAGACTACCGTATTTTCCGCACTATAAACCGGACCTGATTATAAGCCGCACTGTCCAAAAATGTCCCATTTTAAATTTTTTTCCATACATAAGCCGCACCGGATTATAAGGCGCAGTTGCGGCATTCACCCACCAGATGTCGC
>JAQQAE010021655.1:0-10417 GCA_029823295.1 Pseudamia nigra | reverse complement strand
GTCTGTATGTCGAACCGACAGACTGATCACGTCTGTACCGTCATGGCTCGAACACGCTGACTGTACTGTATGTTTACCATATTTCCGTGGATGCATTAAAATACCAGATGTAAATGCAAAGGCAAGATTGGGTTGAGTATTGTCTGTACAATGTATTCGGATACAGATCACATTTTTAATTCCATCCATAAATGGGTCTAAGTAATTAAGATGCAGTCTGGATCTGAGCCATGAAGCCACCAATCACAAACTTTACTCCATGTTTTTACCTGAACATACACATGATTTATGTCCTGATCTAAAAATACGAGTATGTCCATGACTTTTCTTGCACCACTTTGCTGATTGTTCTCGTTGACTGTCATGACTTTAATCTTATATTGTCTTTTTATTCACATAAATCCAGGTGATCATACACCTCGTTATTACAACTATTAGAACGTACAGTGACATTGTCCTTGAAAAATGAAAAAGTCTGTCACATTTAGCACCTGGTGCATGTCATGAAAACAACACACACACTATGTGTTGTTTCGGTGCTTGGACCTGAAATTCTGATCAACTGTATTTATACATTAATTTTCTTTTTAAATACACTGTTGTCCATTTGTTGGAATAATTTGTCTTCAGACACACTTCTCTTTTTATTCCTGTTCATTGATTGATTAATAAAGTTTTAAGAAGATGTACAATCTACCCATTGAGAATAAATCACCTTGTCATGATTATTTCATCAACAGGTAAAACAATTTTATTACTATGACTTCATAGGCAACAGTGTATGATCATAGGTTATACGTTTATTTTTCTACGTAGCTTCGTAAGCATCAAATCTTGCAAAAACCTTTAAAAAAATGTAGAGTTTGTAAAGTGAACATGGCTGAGTAAAAGGGACTTAACTGGGTTTGGACTCATTCCTCTGGTTTTTCTTAAAATCTCAGGAAAACTGAGCTTCAAAGGGATAAAACTCACGAATATTGGTACTTATGAGAATCCAGATGCATGTTTAAAGCATCTCCATGTGAAACAGTGACATGTTAAGTCCTGCTGCTAAAACGTGTGAACGAAGCACACGGACGTTCTCTCGTTTCAGCCACATTAAATGTGGATCAAATACTCGAGGGTGTAATTTTTCTCTGTAGGAAATCGATCAATCACTGATGAAAAAGTAATAAAGGTCAGTGAGTTTCATCGACAACAACGAATGAAAAACCGTTCAATAAAACAGTGATGATGTAATAAACAGTAGATTCGGAGAAGAGGCTTTGTTTGTCGTGAACAAATGGAAACAGACACAGGATCAGGTTTGACAGATTAATTTCTGGACCAGAGAATAAAACAGAAGAACGAGCAGAGCAGCGTCGTACATGATTGACAGGTGGAGAAAATGCATGAAACTACGTAGTGCATGGTTTGTGTGGTGTGAAATTAAAAAGCAGCTGCTGGACACACTGTGATCTGAGCAGGTTCACGAGGCTCTGCAGTCGCTTCCATTTCCCTCCGTTTTCCCACTGGAAACAGGAGGAAACCACTGACGCAACAGTGCCCCCTTCTGGCATCAGCGTCCTATGACAACGGGGCTGAGCTAACCTGGCCATTAGCCATTTGATCCAATGCCACGTGCAGCTCCTGCTGCTGTTTGACAGCGTGAGGAGGTTGGTGAATACGAGCGGAGACTTTTCATGACATGCCGGCGTGGATCCGAATCCTCAGATCACAGTGTGTCTCCGTTGGCGGGGTGGTGTTTGTGCGGTGTCAGGCTGGCTCGCCCCGGAGGTTTGTCAACTTCTGTTTTCTGGAGACGAGCATCAGAGAATACATCAAGTGAAGATGAGGAGTGGGTTTCTGCAAACACACAACGCTTTCCCCCTGCTCTCATTTAGTCGTTTGCAGGGGAACAAGTCCTGGGGAAATTTATACGGTAGAAATAACAGCAACCGGTGATGACGGCGGGTCGTTTTTACCACCTGTCTGTTTATTTGACACCTGTAGACTTTGATTACATCAGAGAACACAGCGGATTCAGCGAGTGAAGTGGCATGAAGTGGCACAATGCAGCAGGAAACTGTTCCCTTACCTTAGCAAGGTCCACTAGTGAGTTTGCTTGGTCATTCAGCTTGCGTTGCTCCATTTTTACACTTCTCAATCTGAACACAAGACCATTCAGAACCCAATAAATTATGGCTGTCAGAGTTTGTCATTAATTTTGTGCACACACAAGGCATCCACATGGAGAGCACTCCTAGGACATGCACAGGATGTGTGTAGAGAATGCAGGGGTCGCAAGGGTCAGTCTGTTTGGTTGAGCTGCATGCAAGTGGAAAGGAGGCCACAGAGGGGGAGGAGCTGCCGCCGAGGAGATGGAGAGCAGCTCTGTGTCCGACTCAACCAAAAACCAAAAACCACACCCGAGGAATGAGCAGGAGTCACGTCGGAGCATTAATGCAGTGGAAGCAAGTCTTACAAATGATTTTAAAACATCAAAAAGCCCACTGTGCTTTTATGTCGACACGTCTGGTTGCATGAATTATTTTTACTCTGTAGATTATTATTACGTTCTGCTGTTTCACCTTTTCACATCAGCTTCGTGATTCAATTTCAAAACTACAAATTAAATACTTTGCACTAGTTACTACATAAAGTATTACTGGCATTAAAGAAATGATAAAACTTTACTTGCATTATTACACATTATGTATTTAAAAGTACACTGTCATCAGTCAGAGACATTGCTACTTTTGTCTGCAAAAATGTACGTTACTGTTATATGGAATGAGCTTGAATCATTCACACCTTGTGTTTAATTCTGCTTCTACAGCCTGTTTTTCCCTCATGCTCAGGGGGTTTGAAACGGAAACTGTTTTGGCTTCACGATATTAACGAGTGTAATTTCTCCTGGTGCTAAATTACTCCATGCAGAGCACACAGGACGAGCAGGACGTGAGAAACAGCTGAACACACATCCTGTGGATCGCACTGAGGCGTGAAGGCTGCACCACCTGAAGCTAACGCGAGTGGAGGGATTTCACAGGCCCTCGGGGAAAATCTGCTAATTAGTAGCTTAGATGCACTCGTTTTCATGCAATGCAGGATTATGCTTCTGTTTCCTGAAGACAGGCAGATGTGGAGCAAAGATGAGGGGATGGACCGACAGGGGGCGCCACAGGAGGCACTAACGGAGGTTAAAAACAGGTGAGAACCGAAATGCTTCGCGCGGAGCAGGTCAGAACAAAACAGCTCCGTTATTAATCTGGTGACAACATAAAAGGAGAAAAGGAGCAGTCTGAGTCTAACGTGATGGAAGGTAACGGGTGTAATCGGTGTTAAATGACGGTGCAGCTGATGGAAGCCCTGTTAGAAGAATGCATTTCAGCGTTGGATGACCGATAGCTGTCCGAGCGGGTCGACGTACGGGGCAGCACCAGGTCAGGCTGAGAACGTGTCCGATTCCCCGAGTCGGTCCCTGCTCACGGACTCGTCCTCTCCTCAACGGGCACTTTATTCACTCAGTATTCATCAGAGGAAACCACGCCGCAAAGCTTTTCACGAGGCCCCAGTAAATGTGTTGAGGTCATGTCAGTTGTAGATTTGTTACGCTCTGCACCTGCTGTGTCGGTTGTGACCAGAGAACAGTTACAGCCACTCAGGCACAAACCGGCGTCAGCCTGACCTTCTGACCTTCCTCTGAGGTCGTTTTCCTGATTCCTCCGTCACCGACTAACACTCACTGTCCTGTTTGTTCCTCTCACCTCAACTTCAGCGACTTCCCAAAGAGAGTGAAAGACCCTAACCCTAACCCTGACCCTGACCTCACCACACTGCCGGCGTAAAGCTGCCGTGTCAGCTTTACGCCGCGTGTCACGGCTTCGCGCCGCGTCACGGTTTTGCGCCGCGCGTCACGGCTTTACGCCGCGCGTCACGGCTTCGCGCTGCGTCACGGTTTTGCGCCACGCGTCACGGCTTTGCGCCGCGCCTCACGGTTTTGCGCCGCGCCTCACGGTTTTGCGCCGCGTCACGGCTTTGCATCACACCGAGCTACACGTGTCGGGCTGTCGACTTTTTCCACTGACGCTGCTTTAATCTTACGTCCCCAGTTCTGAAAAAGTTCAGCAACTGAAAAAATACTGCAGGTCTACTAAAATTTACTTTGACCTGTATTTTTCTGTGAACAGTATATTTCAGTATATTTCAGTTTTGACTGATGAATGTGTTTTATTTAATATTTCGGCCTTGAATTGTGAAGCGCCTAGAGATAATTGGTGATTATGATTGGCTCTATACAAATAAAGTTTGATTAATTGAGAAAAATACAGCCATTCATCAACTTCAGGTCTGCAACATATTCCATAAAAGATTTGAAATAATGATGTGCTTCTCTTCACTGGTTCCCTGTAAGATGTAGAATCGAATTGAAACCTCATCTCTTATCATACAAAACTGTCCAACCTGTATTAAAGCGCTTCCTGTTCTCTAGAACCTGGTCAGAACACTCCGGTCTCAGAGTCCAGGCCTCAAATCTTTACTCTCATCCAGGCTTTTTCGAGAAAAACTAGTCTTGCAAAACTGGAACCACTAGACCTGGAGGCTTCAGCGACCAACGTCCTCTACTGTGGATCCAACACGTAGTCTGTGACCATGATGCAGATGCTCCTTCTACTTGTAAGACTTGTCTTAAAAGTTTTCTTTTTGACAAAGCTTCCCTTTCAAGGCTTCGCCCTTGAATTTCAAAGCACTAGAGGTAATGGACGACAATGGTGCCTGTATAAATACCACTGAATTCAAAGGGAATTGAAAATCAGATGATCTGATGCGATTTGGTACAAAAGCGGGAGTTTAGTAGGATCAGCGGAGGGTCAGCAGCGTTTCATTCAATGCATGACAAACGTATTGAAGACGAGGGAGGGTTTGTATATGTCACACACAGCAGCACACGACAGAATTAAAAGGTTGAAGGGAACTGGATGAAACACAGCAACAAATTAAACTGAACAGAACCACGTCACTACGGAGAATCTTCATCTGCCAGAAAATGCGACTTTACGTGAATTTTAATTACCCTGCGTTATTGTGTAATTTGCATTTTCCCCATGGCTGAACTTTTTTGGAATTGGGGCGACGTCCCTATGGCAAACATCGTGCTTTTTCACTCTCCTACGTTTGACGGACATTGGAGACAACGAAACACTTCCGCCAGCGGATCCAGCGTTTTGTGTTGCAGTCGACTCACAGTCGTTCAGATGTCTAGCCCCCCCCCCCCAAGTTTTCACAATTTCAACCCAATATCCCAGCACAGACCCAGGCTGCTCCCGTGTTACTACCGTACTTCTACCGACACCCTGGCTGCAGAAGATCCGTGCACCAGCCAAACCACCCGGCGGGTTCTTTCCACACACCAAACACTAGTGGATTCTTCTCAGGGCAGGGACGCGTGACGGCTGCACGTCCTTGTTACTATGCTGTTTACCAGCCGCGATAGCGCCGGGTCAGCGTCTTTGCTACTGTGTCATCCAACAGAGAAATGAAGGAAATATGGCTGCGAATGTAGTAACAGGCGTAACAATGATTCCACACGCTGAAAGATGACCCCGAGCCCCCGTCAGTGTAAGCGTGACTGCTAAGTGGTCCAACATGACTCGAGGGATAATACTACAAATTAAATACTTTGCTGCTCCGGGCGTCATCATTCAGTAGGTGAAAGCACCGTTGGCTGGAGTTTAATCAGTGGCTTCCTGATTAAAGATCAGATTCTCATCACATCCATGCAGAAATGGAAAGAAAAAAAAACCCTCCATCAATGATAATTGAAATTCACTTGAAGTGTGTGTGTGTGTGTGTGTTGGCATTATGTGTAGCATGAGCCGGTCAAAGGGCGTGAGAAGGTGTTTGTGGGGTCGAACAGCAGTAGACATTAAATGGAAAAATGTGAGGCTAATGTGAAGAAATCAAATACAGAAGAGTTTGACTGAGATAATCTGGAAACGTGGTGATTGTTTCACCTGAGGACATTCAGTCACTGCATGCTTCTACGTTTCTGTGGCATGAATTTCACTTATCAACTGAGGGAGTGTAATTTGTCGTCACATTATTGGGTTCAAGGACAAGCTGTCGTTAGCATGCACACAACAGGTCTGTATCTACAGGTGAGGCGAAGACTTACTTTCGAGCTCTATTGCATTGTGTCGACACAAACAGGAAAAAAAGGAAACATGAAGTAGACAAATGAATTATTACAACATCAGATAAACATATTCAGATGGTGAAGTCTGTGTTCTGACGTCTGGCTGCTGGAACCCTCATCTTTAACTCCGAGCACCGGCGGCTAATTCGTGACAGCAGTGTTAACTAGCGTTTAACTCCTCCAATGCACCCTGGTTGGTGGAAACACAGCAGTCCCTCCACATCCCACGTCCACCAGCACTAACAGCACCTCGCATCCCGTCCCGTGACTGATGAGTCAGTCTTCTGCTGTTTGTGTTATGGCTGCTGTAGTTTGTCCCGAGGAAAAGTGTCCACCACATCTCATCGGTCGAGGACAACCTCAGGCCTCCACTTAAACCATCTGCCTCCCGTCCAGCAGTTTACTTTCCTGTGCTCGGCTTCGGGCGTCACGCCTTGCACATACAGCGTGCGCCGCTACAGGCAACGCTTCAAACTCAACAAGACTAGGCCTGGAATCACACCACTCCTTGAACAAAGCGATATTTTAGAAGAACTAAGTTTGACAGGAGGAGGCGACTGTCCTTGCAACGGCTACGGTCGCTGGGTGTGACTGTTTCCCACCAAATCTGGTTCTTTATAGATATAGCTTTAGCTCCGAGGGGTTTCCATTATTAGTCTGTCCTAGAGAACAGGAGGTGGACATGAGCCGCTGTCATCACCACAGCAAATCACCTCCACACGACAGCGAGGACATAACGACTCCGTTGTACGAGGGACACAAAGGGCAGGAGTCTGGATGTGGGTTACAGCAGCTGCAGACAGTTCTTGAATTTCTTTGGTCATTAAATTTTCTAATGTCTTTAAAACACAAATGTATGCAACAATTTATGAGCAAAGCAATGCTGCACAGGAGACCACAAAGACCCAGATACGTACAGAAAACCACAGAAAGCAAACAAACACACCGACAGGACACAGTTACTGCAGCTGCATCAATCAGCTCACATTTTATTGTAACAAAGCCCGGTTTCGCTGCCAGGTGAACAACACTGCTCACAACGTGTGTTTGTAGCCACTGTCGGCTGAAGAAAAACAAAAACCGATATTGTTTTGGAGCTAGTCAGCACTTCAGGGGTTTTCAAAGACAGGCTGACGGGTAAATGTCTGAGCAGCCAATAGAAAAGTGGAACCCACTCGTGCAGGCTCCGAGGTCAGTCTGACGTCCAGCCCACAGCTGAAGGTTCACAGAGACGCACCCGTCTGACAGCAGGAGGCAGTACAGAGCTGTACTGTCATTTCAAAGTAAAAGCCTGTTCCCACCTCAACCCTGCAGGTTCACCACCGGTACCGATGCAGAACCAACAGTCGACTCAACTCTATGCTTCAAATCTGCACATTTAAAGTCAGTCATGTGAGATAAAACATGGTTAGAAGTGCAGGGTCCTTCAGTGATATATATATACATATGTATATATAGCACTTTTTGCTACAGGTGTCAAACAATTCAGATTTCAGGTTGAAGGTTCATGAGCTAAATGCACTGCTGGGTGAAAGGTATTAGGTCGACGTGGACGTGAGCTCACGGTGGTACCTACTGGTGAATGGCTTGGAGAAATTTCCTCTGGTGCTTCCTGACTCTGGCGTGGTCCATCTTCCTCACCAGTTTGGTGTTTTTGTAGATGAGCCACGTCTCCCTGAGAACGTTCGCAGCTGTATTTTTCACCTATGGTGCGACATGAGCAAAGATTAATTAAAGAAAAACAAAAAAAAACAACGATGCCCTGATGTCAAAGTCACTGGCTTTGAACTTACTCTTTTTGTGAGCTGGGTGTCCATCATAAAATTGTGGACATGTTTTTCAGCTTTGGTTAATTCCAGTTTTTTTGCCACCACAGCCACCACCAGGGCAGTGCAGCCGGCGCCCTGTCAAACAACCAACACAAACACGTCTCAGCGTCCTTTACGTTCACCTTGGACTAAGTCTTACTCTGCGACCCGTCTCACCATGATGCCCGTCAGGAGACACACTCCTTTCCCACAGTACGTGTTTGGGACCATATCCCCATATCCAATGGTAAGAAACGTGATTGAGATCAACCACATGGCTCCTAGAAAGTTGCTGGTTATGTCCTGGTTGTCATGGTACCTGTAATAAATAATACATGACATAGTTTCCCTGCAGCCCCTCAGTTTCATATGGCTCAGTATAATTAAAGTATCTTTAATGTACCATCATTAAAGATTCATATTTGTTATATTATCGAAGGGGTGATTTTTCTAATATTAGTTCTAAATCATTCTTTTCAGGTAGAGTGAGGTGGAATTTTTATGCCTTATGGAGTGAGAAACAGATCCAGGCACCTCTCGCAAGCTCTCACAGTCCAGGCAGCGATGATCCACAGCGAGATGGTGAAGACCAGGAGCACAGTGCCGGGACAGATGGTCATGAGGGTCTTCATCACAAAGCGCGTGTTGAAGTTAATCTTGTTGAGCGCACCGATGCTTCGAGATGAGGCGTCTGTGAAGAGCTTGCTGTGCAGCAGCATGACGCGAGCGATGAGGTACAGCCGCAGGAACATGGGGATGGACAGGATGATGTCCACGTCGGCGTCCGTCTTGGACTGCACGTAGGTGAAGGCCAGCCGCGCTGTCCAGGTGAAGGAGTAGTTCCCTGGGATGGGGTGGATGGCGCACACCAGGATCTCCAGGCAGATGAAGAAGATGCGCTCATACGTCATGGCTATCCTCCAGTCATCAGCTGCGTTGTCCACCATAAATAACTGGAACGCGAGCACAGGGTAAAGGCACAGTTCCATCACACGGAGCTACAGCAAATCATTAAACTCTATTAAACAATAAGACACAAATAGCCTGAAGTCATTTACTCACATTTTTAGGCCACATTTTTAAAGACTAGGCATTTATTTGTTGTATGTTGTTGCCCATTTACTACAAATGAAATATAGACTGGCCTGAAGTAAATTGATCCAAGCAATGGGGCTCAAAACAACGTTTGAAACAGAGGCAGTGAAACATGAAAAATCATAATGGCTAATATAAGAAAACGCAGAGCTTTCTTAAAAAACTGCTGGGGTTAAAAAAAAAAAAAGTTCTTCAGAACAGGGTCGAATCAGGACAAGTCACACACTGGTCGTTTACATTTTTCACCCAGAATGGATAGAACATGCAGATGGATAAGTCAACGACATAAAAAAATATGAAAAAATATATATACATGCAGGTTATCAGAGTCATTTAGGCTGAAAATATGATGAGCAGGAAAAAAAATGTTACGACATGTTGAATTTAACTGATCTCTTCATGATGGCATTTTATAAGCTTTAATAAGTCGAGCCGGTGATTTCTCTTTGTGGTTTACATATTTTTGCACTTTGACCTCTTGACGTCACATAATCTCAAAAACATATAGCAGATCAAATTAATGAATTGAAAATTATGGAAAAAATAGAAGAATAGTCAGTGCTGCAGGAACGTGTGGCATTAAATGCAAAGTGTGTCACTTTTGTGGCTCCCGATGTAAATAAAAGACAATAATAAATAGTTTTGTGCCTTCGTCACTGATGAAAATGTGTGTGACGTGACTCAGGCATAAATCATGTTTATGACTTTCTGTCTCATTCACCAAACGTGTTGCCTGCTTCAGTTCAAACAGACGCGTTTGCAAAAATGTGACAGAAAATGAGCCGTTATTGCAAATGAAATGGTATATTTCCTCATATTTGAACAATGTTGTGAATAATAATGAAACACATAAGTCAACAAAATGCAAAAATGAACAAATAGGCTTTGTTTTGGATTTTTAATGTGTAAATGTTACATATTATCACAGGTGGGTTGAACTCAGGTACATTTACTCCTTCACATGTACTTGAGTTTTTTTTAAAACTTGTACTTCTAACAGGAGTTGTTTTTCAGAATACTTTTAATTCTTACTCAGATACGTCTGTGATGAAAAAATACACTTTTACTCTAGTTATATTTGGCCACAGCTCAATGAGTAAAAAAACAGCTGTAGTTTGAATAAATGACAAGACAATGAATCAAAATTTAAAAATGAAAACAGTAGGCAACAAAATGAAAAAAAAACCAAAAAGACCAAAATAAACAACAAAATGAAGAAAATAATCGAGATTCAGAAAAAATGAAAAAAAAACTAACAAAATAAACAATAGTAACAGCAATACTAATAATAATACAAATACTGCTACTACTACTACTACTACTATTATTATAATTA
>JAQQAE010021654.1:0-10417 GCA_029823295.1 Pseudamia nigra | reverse complement strand
CAACTAAGCTTTTGGCTGAACACTACCAAGCATGTACAGAACACTGTAGAGCAAAATTAAAAACACAATTATAGAAAGGGAACACACTGAATTAATGTAGAAAAAGAAACCGCACTCAAAGAAGTAAACTTCTACTTACACATCTTTATTAGACCATGTCCAAAAAATAGACGCGTTTCGGCAGCAAGCCTTCATCAGTATGAAACAAATCCTGAACTGGACCCAGCACTGAGCCCTGTCAGTGTGGTCGGTCGATCCTATGGATCACAGTTCACCATGCCATTCACAAACGCAAGTTAAAGCTGTATCATGCAAAGAAGAAGTGATATGTGAACATGATCCAGAAACACTGTTGTCCAAAGCTTATTCAAAATGGTCTGATGCAAAATGGAAAAAAGTTCTGTGGTCAGATGAATACAGATTGGTGAACCTTTGTCCATCTTTATATCTGAGAAGCTCTGTCTCTCTAAAATGTTCCTTTTATACCCAGTCATGTTACTGACCTGTTACCATTTAACCTAATTAGTGTCAAATGCTCCTCTAGTTGTTTTTCATATATGCACCACTTTCTCTGCTTTTTGTTGCCCCTGTTCCAACTTTTTCAGATGTGCTGCTACCACCAAATTCAAAATGAGCTAATATTTTCCACGAAATGGTAAAATGTCTCAGTTTCAATATGTGATATGTTGTTTATGTTCTACTTTGATTAAAATTATGAGATTTGCAAATCATTGCATTCTGTTTTATTTACATTTTATTGCATCCCAATTTGCATTTGTGTGTAGAACTTTTTGGGCATATTTGTGATGTTTTTTTTTTTTAATCTCAGAAGCTTATATTTCAAATGATCTGCATGTGAAGCCAAACCTCTCTGGTGACTTGACCGCTAGGGAAGAGTATTAAAATATTTTCGAGTAATTTGGGTGGACAGACCCTTTAAAGCCTTTCAAATGGCCCTGATTTTCTCATTTAATCCAGGGTGGAGTCACTAAATGCGGCTCCCTCCCGGTATCACAAATGACCTCTGTGATAATGAGCGACAGCTGTTTGAAGAAGATAAAAGTATTTAGCAGCAGCGTTATTTGCCCACCGGCAGCTGCCCTTTCCTTCCTCCCGAACCAGCTCCACTCGGCTGATATGGCTGTTTGGTTGGTGAGGGCTGGAGACGCCGGTGCGCTAACTGTCTGAGGCAAAGACCTTTAAAACACAAGAGGTGATAAAGACCTGCCGACCTGAGCAGAACAAATATGTCATGAAAATCAGCAACAGCACGATGACGGTGTGTTCAAATCAACAACGTGACGGTTATGGTCCAACAGCCATCACGGTTACTGATTAAACAACAGTATGCTAAAACATGAGCGTACGCGAAGGTAAACTGAGGTACACTCCCAGTCAAAAGTCTGGACACACCTTCAACTTCAGTCGTTTTTCTTTCTTTATATTTTTATTATTTTCAAAAAAGTGTTAAACAACCCAGAACATGTTTTATATTTTAGATTGTCCAAAGTAGACACATTTAACTTTGATGGCATTCTGGGACAGTTTTCAGTTCACAGGTCAATAATTCATTTGTAATATCTATTGCCTTCCTCATGTGTTTTAGATCATCAGAAGGGTGAGTATAGAGTCATCAGCCCTGTTACTGCTACTGCAACCACTGTACAAATCCACATTATGGCAAGAAAGAGAAAAGACCTGGGTTGGTCAGGAGCTACCTCTGCTGCAGACGATACATCTATTAAAATGACCAGCATCAGAAAGCGACAGCAGTCCTCATGAGAGCCAGTATCTTCATAGTATTGATGGTTTTGGCGACTGCACTTCGAGATAGTATCAAGTTCTTGATATTTTTCAGAAAGACAGACCCTCATTTCCTAAAGTAGTGATAGATTGTCTTTTCTCTTTACATAAACCTTCAGGCCCCAGGTAACAGAGTTTCTGAGGTGCCTGCATCATACAGTTGAATAGTTAATGTGACAATTTACCCTTTGCAGTGTTGAAAGACAAGAATTTGCTGATAATATTGCAAATAAATTATAGCAAATTTGAAGGCTTTTTGACTGTGCCACGTGTATCCATTTAGGTCTTTGAGGGTGTGAGTGTTTCTTGCCATAATGTGGATTTGTACAGTAGCTGTAGCAGCATAGCGTACCCTTCATCTTCCTCTAAAGCATGTTAAGAAGGCAAGAAATGATAAATTAACTCACCCACCTCTGATTTGAAAACCAGTGAATCTGACAAGACAATGAAAGCTAAATATGTCTACTTTGGACACTGCAAAATATAAAACGTGTTCTCGGCTGTCTTTTTTGTTTCCTACATAATTCCATACATGTTCTTTCACAGTTTGAATGTCTTCAGTTTCAATGTGCTACTTTGAAAATGATAAAAATTAGAAAGATCTCTGCCAAAACAGCTCACTTTCTCTTCATAGTGAAAACCCACCGTTATCAGTTGAACCTATGCTCATTTCCCACATAATGTTATTGCACCAAAAGTAATATTCTTGCATTTATTTAACCATCGTTATTGGAATCTTTCACCATGAAAATTTACCATTAGCATTTGGAATCACATATACTGTATACAATTATTAGTTGAATCGTTATTTACGTTATAGTTATTTATAAATGTTGAAGTTACGTCAAATCCATGGACACGTTACTGAATCAGCAGACTCTCCACTACTATTTGGTGTCAGTTTCACGTCTACAGCTTTATTTACTACCTTACAGTTGCTATTTTTCCTCAACCACTGTAAGTATAAGCATTCTGGATCACTACATCTGGGATATTGTTCATATCATGGAGTTATCCTGTGTTCTTTATCTAAATTTTCTGGGTGTTATTTGTGCCATTACAAGGACAAATCTTGAATTTGGGGATGTACCCTTTAAAAATCTTCCGGATTCAGATGATGATCCAGAATCTAATCGATTGGTACATGTGCCATTTGTGACCTATCCTGGAAATTTCACCCAAATCCATTCAGTGTGTCCAGATTTTTGGCTGGTAGCGTACATGTGCAACACTTTGAGGGAATATTAAATATTAAAAGCACATTCATGAATACAACCTCCGGGCTCTATTTGTTACTGTGGGAATATATGCTGTAATTTGCAGCTGCGAGAGCTGATTACCACCAGCAGGTTGAGCCACTTGTTGACTGGTGATGAAATGAGGGACAGTCATCTGACTGGATGTTGCGACATAAGCAGACAAGAGGCATGAGGGGAGAGTTTCGGGGCCCAGAATGACCTGTATGTCTAAGTGACTGCTCATTAAATTAAAGAAACCAGAAACCAGAAGGGGAAGTGATGATTTATGTTTCTGGCAGCCGTTGCTATAACGCTGTGTTTGAAATTAATGAGTCTGAATAGGTAGAGGCGATCGTATCCTATGTCGATTATCTAACGCACATGCTATGGACTCAAAAGGCGCCAGTGGTGGAATGTAGGTAACTACATAAGTGCTGCACTTAAGTACAATTTTGAGGTACTTCTACTGCACTACATAGCTCAAGGTAAATACTGTGATTTCTACTCCATGATGTAATTATTACTTACTTTAGCAATTGATGTCACATGTAAATCAAGATATATTATCTGAGGTGGGAAGCACCCGAATACGTACATTTACTCTTTTCCATTTACTTCTTTGCGTGGTTGATTTCAGAATACTTTTTGCTCTTATGTGAAGATGTACTTGTACTCAGTGACATTTGGCAACAGCTCAGTGAGTCGGAGTAAAAAAGCTAAAAAAAAAAACAAAATAATCAATTTAATTTTTTAAAAAGAATCAAGGAAACTAAGATGATGAATAAACTAAGCAACAAAATGAGCAGTCGTGCAAAAATTATCACCAAAATGAACAAAATAAGCATACAAGAACTTTTTTTTAAATTACAAAATGAGCCTAAAAATAATTACATTATAAAAAAATTAACAAAATAGTTGAGAAAATGGTAAAACACAAAGCATAGCAAGCATAAATGGAACAAAATAAGCAAGAAAATAAGGACAAATTGAGAAAAACATCATGTAAATTAACAAAGACTAACAATATAATCAAGAAACTGAGCACAAAGGCTACAAAATGAGATAAAAGTGAACAAAAATAAGCAACAAAAACTGATCTAAAAACAAAATAAACAACAAAATGAGTAAAAGTGAGTAACACCAATGAAGTAAATCAGCAAAATATGCAACGAAATGATCAAAAGAATGAGGAAATAAACAAAAACAACCTGAATGGCTGTCTGAACACAATGTACTATGAAATAATAAATTCCACGTTATGAAGTTACTCACGACTTGAGTGGCTTTGTATGGGATACTTCTTTACTCTTACTCAGTGTTTGAGTACTTCTACGTCTACTTGAATCTCTATAGTTATAAAGTAACAATACTTTTACTTGCGTCCATTCCTGTTTCCTCTGCTCGTCACTGCTATAGTACAGATTGAGCTGACCAACCACACCGTGATTTAAATGGACCCCAACATTATCACCTGCAACATTAAAGATCCAGTGCTTTTTTTTAGTGTCACTGGACAAAAATAATAATTACCTTTGAGGATATTGTCACTTAAGCAGATGTCTGCGTCTCCTTTTTGCTTGTGTATTCCACCTTTACAAAATCTACACCATGATGCACATGTTCGCTCCTAACAGCTGTTTTCAGACGCGTAGGTGAGTTAGATGCGTGGCTGTAACTGCCGACTGATGATCTGATGACGTGACTCTGCTCTGCAGCTCAACTGCAATGAATAGAACTTTATTACCATTAGGGGAATGCATTAAGTTAGAATAGTAGCTACAATTTCCCATAGAAGCATGAAACAATGGCAGGTCATGTATCTTTAGTTTCGGGCTCGGGAATGTGACATTGCCAACACAGTGCATTTTGGGACATACTGTACAGTATGTATGAATTGCACAGCTCGCCCTAGTGATTGTATGAAAATAGCCTCCGTTCTGAACCAAAAGTTTCAATATTAGAATGCTTTTTGCCACAATTGTTCGCATGACTCTGCTGGAAAACAAAAGACCGGACAGCGTGCTTTTTTTTTACTCTTTCAGCTTGCAAACGATGTCAAGGAGCGGCGATGTCCGAGCTTAAAAAAAAGGCATCACATGGCGTAAAAACACCTAAATAATAAAACAAACACGATTAGTGTTAAATAGTGTTTTTTCCACTCGAAGCTGTGATGACAGAGCAACAGAGAAGCCGCTTAGCTCGGTAAATACAACGGTCTTCTGATTTTATGCTTTAAACATTTGCAGATCTCGTACCAGCTGTTTGTAAACTGTACGTGTCTCGAGAGACTTGTAATTTTTAAATTGTACTGATGTGTACGCACCAAGGCCACAAACAAGACAGTGTATGTGAAAACGTGAAGACATTCATAAGGCAGAAAAATGTGTCAAATTGTATATTCCAAGTTAAAATCTGTTAATATAAGTGTTCTTAATCACATAAAACAAGAGACAATGTTATTCTAACAGAATAATATGCAATTTTTAGTTAGTACATGGACATTATTGCCATTTCCGTAATGGTCAACATGGAATTTACATGTAACATATAACATAAAATTGTATTTTTTATCAAATTTTTGTTATTTTCAGGATTAAATGCATATCCCAAATATCATAAACTATATTTATTCAAAACAAACATTATTTTTAGTAAAAAAGTTATGATTTGTGTGTGTCCCTCAGTTACACTTACTTTTTCTGTCTATAAAACTGTCTTTAAATGATATGACAAACAGGACGTGACATCATTTGAGCCCAGGTCAAAAGCACGTAAGTTCCCACATTATTTTTCAGTCTTTATTGTTTTTTACATTTCACAAGGTTTGTCAAGCTTAACCTAAAAACCCGGTCATGCAAAATAGACGAGGAAAAAATTTTATTAAAAAAAAAATCCATTATTAATGCAAAGAAAATTATATTTCAAATTGAAATCATATATGCCAAGTCAGCTAGCTAACCACACAGTGAACTGGCAGCAATTTTAGTCAACATTTACCACCCCGTCACATACTACCTGTCATGTTTTATGACTGAAAAACTGGTCTTATTAAAAAGTGTTTTATGCCTGAGGTGGGAAAATATGTTTTTTTGAAGGTTTAACATGTCTTTCATACTCTTTTGCCTCCTTGTTTAATTTCTCTCAATAGTAAATATCAACTTTTAACATGTCGCAGTTCGTTGTACGTTTGTTTTTTTCTTTCTTTTGCGTCCGCGCTGCTCGATGCCAGTCTCTCTACGTTTACGAATCTCCTGACAAAAACATGGTGGCGATGTCCCACAGTGCTTCACAAATTCTATTCTGATTTGGACCAAGAAGAGAGAGCTGCAGAAAGAGGTGTGTTATGCCAAATTCTGACATTGTTTTTTTTTTTTTTGCCCTGATATCAACTCACACAACTACGCATCAACAAGTTTTATTCATAAATGCGTCAATACGCACTTTTTCTAAGAGAGACTTTTAATTCTACTCCAGTAAACTTCCTCAGCTCCTGAAAGGCCACACAGGTGACGCAACACGAGTGGTACGGAACCAAAAGCAACCAAAAAGTGTTGAAAATTTTGTTACTTTTATCCATAATTTGGTGCTTCATCATGTATCATTACATCATCATACTTGCATGTGGAGGTCAGTACAATAATATACTTTGTACAGACTGAAAAGGTGACTGTAAATTTACCAAAGCAGTTGTGTTTTTCTAAATTAGCACTCATTTGTATCAGAGTATGAAGAATACTATGGGTAAATGATGACTATAGTCGTCATATTACGTCATGTTATCATGCCAAACTTGTTTACACACACGCTGTCAAAGTGTATCACAGTGAAAGAATTTGCTCAAACTGGATAAAATGGTAATTCATGGGTGTGTGTGTCTGTCTGGGCGGGTGGGTGTCCTCAAGTAGGTGGAGCAAATGACCTTTAACGCTGCGGGCAAACACTGTGACCTAATATTTATCCCAGAATGACACACTAACACAGTGTTTTATTCTTCATTACATATGGTGTGTGTCTGTAGAGAGGGAGAGAGAATTATGCTGGAGGCAATATGACCTCATCTGTCATCCACAATAGAATAAAAGGAACACACTGACACACAACACATGTTCCGAGACCATCAGTGAGAGTTCTGATTTATACTACGCTTTTGCAACACTCGCCACATGAAGCTTCGATTGAACATTCTTTGGGAGAGATACTGTATTTCAACAATAGTTTAGTCTAATAGTCAAAAGGGAAGGGAGGCTGCTTTAGATGTGCACTTTAAATATTTGAGATTATGATTAAACTAAACGCTCATATCATTACTCTTTACTGTGAAGTTTCTCAAAAGCATGAGCGTTAAATAAAACTCTATCTCTGTACCATTACCTTTTTGTAGATGTATGATGTCGGGGAAGTTGGCGAGTAGGCCTTGGTAGAGCGACAGCTTGTCCAGCATGTGGAAGAGGTCATACTTAGGTTGCTCTGCAAACAGCTCTCCGATGTTCTCATAAGTGCGGCCTGTATGGGAGATGGCGCTGTTGAGGGCCTCTGAGCTGTGAGGAGGGTCCAGCATGAAGGCCTGGCTGATGGACTGGAAAGCATTTCCCAGCCGCTGGAACTCCTTCCTGAAGCCGCCCAAATGTTTACGCACCAGCTCTGATGCAACATGTGTAAGCTGCATCACGCTGTCGTCCATTTTCTTCGCGAAGGCCTTGAACGAATCCACTCGCTCCTCTACGTCCTGAAGATCTTGATGCTCGTTAGGAATCTGGAGGGTCAGCATGAAGTGAGCGCCCACCATCTCGTCCTTCTCAGCTCGTCTCTTGCCTAGTTTCCATTGTTTGTCGTCGGCACACATCAGAAAGTGCTCAAAGCCTTCATACTGGGAGAGTACTGGGTGACTGGTCATGTGGTTCATCCACAGTATCAGCCGCCTCTTGCGCTTTTCAATGAAGTCTTCCTCAAATCGCCCGGTGGCCTGCTTCTCAGGCAGGTGAGGAACAGAGATCACAGTAAACTTGTGCAGCAGGCGGTTGTACAGCCAGTCAAAGTGTTTGTAGCGCCGATAGACGGGGCGCCCTGTGTGGCTTGGCGTGACCCTGTACGAAATGTACGTCTTGATGCCCTTGAATTTTGTTTGTTTTGTGGGGTCTTCAATGGAGCAGGAGAAAGGCTGGGGGCTCTCCATCCAGCGAGGCCCCAAGGGACCCATCTCAATAGTGTATGACTCAGCTATCTTTGCCATCATGGGAACATCACCCAACACAAATGCTTCCACACCTGAGCGGACAAAGCTGGAAAATCGATTCAAGTTCCTGCCAACCATGCTGCCTTTTCTGGAGCTGGAGATGCTGTCCTGCCTCTCCATGTGTGGCTTGGACCGGTAGTACACATTAGGGTTGTTGGAGATGGGGCTCTGATGGGCATGTCCGTTGGCCCCTGGGCTCCTGGTGTGGTTGGTATCAACATCCTCGACCACTGTGGATCTGTCATCCCAGTCATCCCAGTCGTCATCGTCATCATCAACATAGAAGCTCTGCTGCATGTGAAGAGGGGTGTTTGGGGTCGAAGGGAAATAGGAGGAGTCATTTCCTAGAGACCCTGCTGGGCTTATGGAGCAGTCAGTCACGTTGGAGTTGGAGCGGGTGCGAATAATTTCCACATAGGATGCAGGAAAGAGACCTCTCTCCCCTCGGCTGTTCTCCCCCTGAAACCAGCCATCCACTGAGTTCTCATCAAAAATAACCACTTCCTCATTCTCCTTGATGCTGATTTCCTCTTTATTTTCACTCAGAAATGTATAAATCGCTTTGGCTTTCACTGCCATTTTGACAATCCAGTGGGTCCTAAACCATGAATTTCTATATGCACATAATGCCTAGATGGATCTGACACAGCTGTGTTGATGCATGCTGAATTGGAAGCAGTTGACCCTAGCTCACTGTAATATTTAAGCAGATCTCAAATGACATGGCAGCTGTTGGATCAGGTGTTGGATCACAACTAAATGACTCGTGTAAATGTAATGATCTAATAGTTACTAAACAGGAGAAGTCACACTGGATCTTCAAAAAAGTTTACATGCATAGAAATGTGCCTATTGTGAGCTGCAGCATCTTCAGCCCATTGAGGACTCCGGTCTTTTGTCTTTTTAAAAAAATGTAAAACAGCGGCTTTAACTAGATTTAAAGACTGAAAAAAAGCTCCAAAGCAGATGAACCTCCTCGTAATAGAAGGAGGCACTTCTTCTGCTCACATTACAAAAACAACAGGTTGAAAAATAAAACTAGCTGAAGCAAAAAGCCCTTCCAGAAGCACCGAGGCTCGGCGTAATCCTTCGAGCCTCGCGGAGTTCCCTTACCGGACACTTGCTTCTCATTACGGTGTAATTACGGCGCTTCTAATTGATCCTAGATGCAAATATCTCCAAGACAAAGTGGCCTGGCGTGAAGAAAAGCAGAGCTGTGGGTGAGTAATGGCATGCCAGTGTATCCGCAGCCTGCTCCGCGTTCCCTCACACACAAACTTGCTGCGTTTTCCGTGTAAACAGGTCCCTGCGCATCTTCCCTCGATCCGTTCAATTAAAAACAAAGCGGGAGCGCAAACTGTGCGGCTGTGGAGGACAAACATACATCCAGGGTCGGTGTAATTTCCTGGGGTTTATTCCGATGCGCGCTGCAACAAAGTAACTCTTTCCATGACGTTAGGCTTGGACAATTGAAGGCAAGTTCGCCTTTTTTTCATCAGCTTCTTTATATTCTGTGAAAAACGAGAAACTGCTCCACACCGCCCCCTACAGGACAAACAGGGTACCTCCAAAACAGAACGTTACACGTTACTCCTTGAGTGTTTTCCCCCATAAAATGTACTTCTGAGAGTAGGTCTTTTGCATAATACTTTTCACTTTTACCCAGTTATATTTGTGGTGAAAAATGCACTTGTGCTCAGTTATGTTTGGCTACACACCTCAATGAGTCGGAGTAAAAAAAAAATGGTTGGAATTTTTAAAAATGAACTAAATAATCCAGTGCATTAAAATGGATAAACTAAGCAATAAAATTATAAAAGGTGTACAAAAAAATCACAAATGAGCAAAATAAGTTAACCGGCTATCAAAAAAATTAAAACATCATTATAAAATTAACAATAATAAGCATAAATGAAACAAAATGAGATAGAAAATAAGCACAATGAAGGATACACTCCTGATCAAAATTTTAAGATCAGTTGAAAAATTATAAGAATGTGCATTTTACACTGTTGGATCTTAAGAAGGTTCTAGGTAGTGCTTCAAAATGCAAAAAGAAGAAATGTGAGTGAGACAAGAAAACATTTTGAGTAAGCAATTTATTGCAAACAACCATTAAACTGAAATAGGCTGTTCATCAGCT
>JAQQAE010021653.1:0-10417 GCA_029823295.1 Pseudamia nigra | reverse complement strand
GCCTACTGTACAAGCCTGTGGGGGCAGTGCTATGATGTGGGGTTGGTGCAGTTGGTCAGGTCTAGGTTCAGCAACAGAATGTGCTGAAATGCTCTTACTTTCACTTTTAAACATAGCCAATTTCGACTATTGTTTTTTTTACAATTTTACTTTTTCTAAATGTTTAAATGATTATTGAGCACTGTCATTCAAGATTTTTTTCTGACTACATTTCTTCCTTCTAGTTTTAAATAATGCTTTTGACAGCTCTCAAACCAATTTTAATACCTTGAGTAATCTCCGCAGATGCTGTCTTTGCTTGATGCCAGTAATTTGATCCTTCTGAAACAGATTTTCCATGATCACAGGATGCGTCTTTGACATGGTTGCTTAATGAGAAGTTACTCACTGCATCATTTAGGCTTAAATAACTTGTTGCCAGCTGAAACATAATCACCCATGCAGTAATTATCCAATAGGAGGCTCTTACCCATTTGCCTAGTTAAATCCAGGTTACTTTTTTTGGCTAGGCAGTGTATTTTTTCCTCCTGTCTCAAGTGTGCAAACATTCACGACTAAACAGTCAAAACAGCACATCTGGCGACAGTTTCATGTGTCAAAACATGTATTTTATTCATTTATCTTAAAAAAATTAAAATAAAGTGCTTTTTATGTACAATATAATAAAAACAACAGTCACAACCTCAATGATACAAAAAATACAGTCCACAATGTTATTTGTACACAACAAATAAAAAAAGAAATCATGCAGGCAAGACCACATTTGTCTATTAGTTTACTCAGTCGACTAAGCTCATGGTTTTCGGTTCAGGATGTGGAGGCAAAGCTGTCGTTTCATGTTTGAGCCGACATGGAGGATCTGGAGCTGTGCTTGCATTTCACTGCAGTACTACAATGTACAGCACAAGTGATTCATTTGTCTTATTGCGCCGTGTCTTTGTAGAATGAGAAATGAAAATCCTGAAAATGCCATGGATTGCCTACTTAATCCACTGAAGGAAAATGAACTGCTTTAATACCCTTGAAGATATAGTTGGCTACATTCATGTCCAGTACAGTATGCTGCATTACTGAGGAGCCACTCAAAACAAATTCATTTTGTCATCATCTGCTTTTTAACGAAAAGCACGTCATTAATAAATAACACTTTATAACATTATTTACCTTTTGGCATTGTGAATACTAAAGCCAAAAGGTGCTGTAACATAGCTTTTCTATACAACATTAGAAATATTACTATATGTCTTCTTCTAAGTGAACAGTATCAGAGTGACAGATTTTGAGCAGCTCCTGGTCTTGCTGTTCGGAGGCAAAGTTAGCGGCGGCTTGGGTGAAACTACAGACATCCTGTTGACCCGTGCTGTGTTGTGGAGTTAAGCGTGCCCATGATGGGCTACAATCATGCCATTCACCACATTTCTGTTGGCGAGGTCACTGCTGGGTGGCGTGTGATGTGGCACATGGCTGAAGGCAGAACATGTTTCTAAAGGCATTTTTTGAAGATGTGTTGTGAGGTGTTTTATCAAGCATCTCAAAGCATCAGTGACAAATGTTCTTCAATTCACCTGTCACTATAATAATGTCCTACAAAGGCAAAGTGCAGTGACTCATTTTTCGGTCAAAATTGAGCCAAACCTGGAAGTGTAATTTATGATGTCTGATTTATTTTGTGACAATCTTGGCTCAGCTGTGTTCCATTTCAGACTAAATTCAGTGGTACATTTGCAGTAAAGACAAAATTCAGGCAACATGAGGCCAAAATGCAGTAAATCAGTTACAAGTTACTACACTTTGGTTTTGTTTTAGCAGACTTTTTATTGAAAATGAACAAAATAGGGAGTATATGAACAAAAATAGAGAAAATGAACAAAATAAGACACAAAATGAAGAAAAAAAGATGTAGAAAATAAGAAGGCAAAGTGAAGAAAAATGAAGGCACACATAAAAATAATTAATAAAAGTGAGCAAATTAATCAAGAAAATTAACAAAATAGGATGCATGATGAAGAAAAATGACCAAAAGAGGAAACAAAATTGCAACATGAGAAGCAAAATGAAAAATAAATGAATCAAATAATCAACAAAATGAAGAAAAAAGAAAAAAAAAGAAAAAAAAATCCAAAAAATTAGGGGGAAAAAATGACCAAAAATAAAAGCAAAAATGAACAAAATCAAGAAAATGAACAAAAATAAACAAAATAAGTAGCATAATAAAGAAAAATGACCAACCAACAGAGGAAACAAATTAACAAAACGAACATCAAAAGAAGTAAAATCAACAAAAAACAAGATAAGAAACAAAATTAACAAAATAATCAAGAAGGAAATAATGAACAAAATAAGAGGAAACAACAAAATGATCATGAACACGAAAAAAAACAAGATGCATAATGAAGAAAAATGACCAGAAAAAGAAGAAAAATTAACAAAAGTGAACAAAAACCTACAAAGTATCCCAAGAAAATTAATACGAATATTAAACCGATTTGTATCACCGTTTGCATCTGTCCTGCATTTTGCGTTTGAAGGGCAGCGTACACAGCCGACTTTCACCTCTGCTGCCATTAGCTTATTTGGTCAGTGCCAGCTTGCACAAGGCTTATTCTGCCATTAAATTAAAAACGGGCACCGTTGCTGCTTTAACATGCTTGACAGAACATCGGTCCAGGTACTGAACTGTGGCCTGTTGGTGACAGATGTGCAGAGTTTTGTGCAAGAGGAGAAATGTTTGTTGAAGCAGGCAATAAAGCACTATGAAAAAAAAAGGTATCAGCAGTGTTCACTCTCTAGTTTCAAGACTATCTCTACAACACATCTTGCACAAGGTCCCTTAAAACACACAATATTAAGCACAGATACTGTATATACACAACAAAAACTAAAAAAAGAATATTGCTGACCATTTTTGCGCAGTATGCTGTGCAATTACTTGGTCAACTTTTTAGCAGTTACATAGCATTTCGTCATCTGCTCAGTGTTTAGGATAGCAAAATGTTAATTCTGTATGATGCTGGAGTATATAGTGTGGGCTTACTTGATCAATACAGTGAACTAGTGGTGCTTTCTAAGACATATGGTGCCATATTGTCTCTATGGGACAATACTGTGTAAATGGTTTACACAACACTATCAGCTTGGTACATCTTTGGAAAAATCTGCTTGGTAAGTCTCAAAAAAGTCTAGCAATGTGGGTGCAAGTGTGTTAATGGCTGCACTGGTCCCTATAATAAATGATTTTTTAAAAAATCATTTCCGTAGCAGCCACACTTGGGTCTCTCAGTAGTTGCATGTTTTTTAGTCCGCTCCGATTTTGCTGAAATGTGCAAACCTGTAAGTATTCAACACCCTGATTACTTGTGCTTTCACATTAACATCGTCTTGACGTTTGACTGAGCTTGGTGAATGCCATGGATGTAAGAAATGTAACCTGGGGGATTATATTGAGCTAATACAGAGCTCTGTGCATCTACATGACTAATAGTGCATCTGCAGTCTGGACAAGAGACCACTACATATTCAACACCGCAACAGTTGGAACACAAATGCTGTTATGTGATCTTTCACTTTCGCAGAGCTCGTAAGCACGTTGTTACCAAAAAGATGCTATATTTGTACTGTTAGCGCTCATCAAGCTCAATAGTCTAACACTAGTGGTGCCTGTATGTTTCACTGTTTATACTAAGATGTTACAAAGCTCCTTATCCAAAAGGAATAGTTTCTCACCTGAAAACCACATGGCAATCCTGTTAAAAATCCTCACCCTGTCATTTGGCCCTTATTCAGATTTAGCATTAAAGTTGTTCACTCTGCCCATCACAGTCTGCAAAATGTGTCAGAAGCTAACAGTCTAGAGAAGTTCCCATGCACTTCACATTTGTTTATTATTAGTGCCAGAATTATTCCATGAACCACAACTCTTGGTTCCATCACCATGTGCTCTTTGACAGTGGTTAATGATAACACAAAACACGAGATGGGAGTGGTCATAACACCATGGCACTATTGCATTTAGATAAGACAATCAAGTTAGGACTTCTTTTTGGCACTCTGCACATGATGATCTCAGTGCTGCCCTGAACATGGTAGAGGTGTGGAGGTCCCCTCTCGTCTTGGCTCTTTATAGAGTTTAATATAATCTTTAACAGACATAAAAACATGCCGTCTCTTCTATTCTTGCCTACAAAGCCATTATTTATCCATCAAGGTGCCTGCAGGTCGGTACTGAAGAACAGGGCAGTTACAGATGACAGGTTTCTGAATTGTCCATGAAGCACATATGTATGTATGAACTAAACAGACCTTGGAACAATCGCTTACATTCAGGAGGTACATGTCAGTACGTAGGCTCGGGAACACAGTTTGTGATCAAGTCTTTTCCTCAGCAGCCACTGACATCTTTCTTGCAACTGCAGTCCTATACGTGGTTACTCCCACAGGATGAAACGAGCGCTCCATCACCAAACTGTGATGTCTGCGTTGTCTTTTTTTCTCTTTTATGCTCCCCCTTTTCTCAGTCAGGACATTTACTCAACCAAGGACAAATGTGCATCTAACTTACTTTTATTATGTGTGGTTCATATGAATTATATTCTCTTAAACCTGAACTCTTGGTTACTGGGCATGACATCTGCAAAAGCAAGGTGTTGTAGTGTGGCATCTGCATGACAGCAGAGGCTGAAATACTGCAACAGCAATCTTCTGCATGTGTGAAGTCACACAGACAGGAATAAGAAATAAATCAACATGGATAAATTTATCATCTGCTGTCAATATATTGTGATGAACATGGAGTAACTTAACAGATGAGCCTATGATTTATTAATTTATTGTGTTAATAATTCTTCCCCTTTATTGTCCAGCCTACACTCACACCTGCCATTAGTGGCCAGAAAATAATTCAAGAAGATAAAAGTGTTGCATGACTATTGTTAGCAGCTGCCGTGGTTCGTGATCCTGGATGACCCTGGAATACCGTGTGGCCTCCTCTTTCTTTCTCACACAGCAAACCAGACCAACCTTTGTTGGCTTTGGAGTGGAAATGGTTAAATAAAATGACCTCCGTAAAGATCACAGAACAAAGATGACTAAAATAAAGCATATACTGTGATGTAGGAGGATGTCAGAGTTTCCGCTCCTCGCTGGGTGGGTTTAGCCTGTATTCTTGCGGAGATACAGGGTGCCATCTTGTAGCGTGTTCTGTGCTCTCATACGATAGAGTCTTTGATCTCAGAGCCTAACCGCACTCTGGGTCGGGGGCAGGTCGGGGAGTATTCCACATGGCTCTCCTTTACGTTCAGCGGCCGCCTGTCAGAGGACTCAGAGAAGCTCTTGCTGTTGTCTGGTGAGGACTCGTGGGTGGGTGTGCTGCAGATGTAGTTGTCATTTAATGTCTGGTAGCCCTTGTGGTCAGAAGTGGACACAGGAATGGTGTTGCCGTTGAGAGGTAAGCTTTCGGTGGGCTTTCCAACTATTCTTGGCTTCTTTTGCTGCATGTTAGGACACTCACCCTGCTTCAGCATGGATTTCATATGGTCTCGGTTTCTGTAAATGACAAACAAGGAGAACACCACCAGGGAGAAGGCCAGGAGAGCACACACCACGATCAGCTCATTCCAGTACGTCTTCGTGTGGACCTGCTCAGACCGTGACTCCCCAGGCAGGATGATGGACTCCTCCTGCTGGATGTGAGGTGTACGGGAGTGACCCATCAGAGTAGTGCTCTCATGCCGGGGTTCTGCTCTCACACAGTAATTGGCCAACAGCTGGCGGAAGCCCTCTTCTTCAGACCAGCACTCATATGTCTCCATCCTGTCAGCCTGAGCAACAACCACCAGGTTTCCCTCCGGTGTGGCGTAAAGGAACTGGCTGGCGCTGTCGCTATACTGCCACCTCCGCCGAGCCAGGTTGGAACGCAGTTTGCATGGCAGGACTCGAAATGTGTTGGCAGGGATTGTGATGTACTGGCAATGAGACCCACCTGAAAGAAGAAGACAGCTTCATTAAAGATTGATGTAATAGACGAATTTACTATGAGCAGTACTGAGAGGTAACTTAAAATTAATGGTCCCCCATCATTAAAATGACTGCATTTTGAGGTTTATATAAACACTGTAGTGTAAACCAAAACCTGTGAAAGTATCAACTTCCTCAGTACTACCAAACATGTCATGCACCTAAAGCAAAACGGCATCAAAACAAAACCAGCCAAGTAGAAAATCTCAGCCTTGTGATGTTGTGAGAAGTGAAATTGTGATTTGCGTTTTGGCAATCAGAATGTTTTAAATAGGATGCCAGTGGTGACGTGCATGGCAAGTTCTCAGAAAAGAGATGGAAAATCAAATACTGTGTTAATGCCAATATATAAGTATTTAATATACACACAGAACAATAAATGATAAGATTGGGGACTTTTAAATTATAGCTTACATCCCAGTTATTTCAACAGTACTGACAGCTACAAAAAGAAAGAAAATGTTTCAGTTTCCTTTGGCTGTTTCTACATTTATTGGATTGGCTTAAATGATTAATAATTTTCTGAAAATAAAACAAAAGCAGTGAATCCAGTAATTCAAGAACCAATTTTTAAAAATTAGATTGAAGATATTTCTCCTTTAATTTTTTTGTGTACAGGACTCATTTCACTCTGATTCTCAAACTTGTGATTTGTTTTGGTGTCTGTTCTTTAAAATGAAATAATTACCATCTTATTATATTGAAGAGTCTGTCGTGTACTGTATCAGCTAATTTAAATGTATGCTTTTCATTGTAAGCAAAATACACAGGCAATGAAATATAATGGATTATGGATAGATTACGTCCTATGTTCAACAGAGTAACTAGTAATCCGTAACACGTTAAAAATAACCTTTCTAATACCATTTTATAAGTTCAGGTGACTATTGCTGAATGTGGTATTATTTTGAATTGGCAGCTAAAGTTCATGTCACCTGCTGTTATTTTCTGTGACATCATTTTCTCTAACACTTCTACGTACATGTTGTTATGATGCTGATCACTGAGGCGGCAGACATTTTATTTAAAAGACGAGTGTGCACAAAGAACAAACTCACGGGAGGCTGCTGGTCTGGCAGACCTGGTGCTGGGAAACGTCCTGTTACAAATGGCTGACGTATCAGCTTCTTCCACATCCTGCTGCCAGTGACTGAGACATAAACAGAAGCACACTGATAGTTTAGCAGCCGTGAGGAAAGGCAGCGTGTCTCCAAGTCTTTCATTAACACCTGAGAATAGCTTCATCAGCATGACTAAAAGAGTCATCTTTAAAAGGGGACATTTGGGAATTTGACTGTGAGCACAGTGTTTTGTCTGTGTGTGTTTACATCTGAGACACAAAAACAAACTCATAAATATAGGTGAGACGACATGAACTGTATTTAAGAGTAACAGTCAAGTATAAATGTATGCCGTCTTTAGTATTTGGGAGGTTCTGTTATGAGTTAGTCACTATGACTATGAAGAACACTGGTTTGTTGATTTACAGTATGTACTCACATTCTGACAAAAAGAATATTAAAGTGTTCAAATACACAGCGGGAAAGGAAATACAGCTACAATAAACTGTATGTGCAGCTTTATTTCTCTTAATACATTGGAATTTGAGTTGCATATTTTTACCAATCACAATAATTTATGCATTAGTGTTACAAAAGTCCACCAACATCACTTCTAGATTATGGGACCCATCTTGGGGAAAAAATGTACAGAAAATGGCCTTTTTCCTTTTATGTAATGCCAGTATCTAGATGTCCCTGATGTGCAGTTGCTGGTCGTGGAACGGTCCTGGGTCTGCCTGTGTCCATCTTTTCTTTTTTTTTTTTTGTGTCTCCTATGTCCACTAAACTCAACTATTCAAGGCAGATGGCTGCCTACGCAGAGCCCTGGTTCTGCTGGAGGTTTTTCTCTTCCCTTAAAGGAAGTTATTCCTCCCCTGTTTCCATATAGCCTTTTGAGGCTTCGGCTGGAATTTAAAATGCCTAGAGATAATCTTAGATTGTGATTAGTGCAATACAAATACAACTGAATTGAATTTGATTGAATTTACACATTGTCAATTTAAAGCAAAAAAGTCTGTCAAAGAAATCGTATAATATCAGTTACATTTGTGTGAAACGGCCCAGAGGACTTTCCTCTCACGCAATACACAGTCGTCGGAAAAGTCGTAAGTTTGTAATGACATTATAGATGCACAAAAATGAATAAACTTCAAAACCGATATGGGGTAGAAATTGCAAATATCCACCTGCGGTTTGTTGTTTTTGTAAGATTGTAAATAAAAATACAGAAAATACATTCAGAGCATAAACACATACAAATCTGAACTAAATGGCTTCAACAGACAAAAATCTATATTTAGTGGGGCATCCATTCCTTTTCTATTTGGTTTTTGGACCATATCGTAGACCCTATATTGAGGAATGGCTGTATATTTTCAATTAAATGATACAGAATGTACAAATATGTTGTGTTCATACTGTCAAATCAAAGTCAATTTTAACAACGGTGCATTATCTTTTAATCTGCATGTGTCACCTGTCCAAACTTTTTATTCAAAACTGGGGTTGTTTGTGATCGGCCTAAATATATGCTTGTAAATACAGATGAGTAAACTGCCAAAAGGGCATTTCATAAGAGAAGGTTGCAGAGTATGGCTCAGGCTGTGACTCAGAATTTATTTGTGGCTGTGAGAGCGAGCCGTCACCTGTCCGGCGGAGCCATCCTGACATCCCGACACAGCCGCCCCGTCCAGGCGCAGTATGGGTCTCTGGACAACACACACTCTCCACAGCTCAGGTAGTTGGAGCAGTTCGCCACAGGAACCTCCACCAGGCCAGAGTAGGATGAGACAAACAAAAGGCCCTGTCAAGAAAACAAATTAAAAAGCCAAAAGCAAGTCAAGAGCCAGTTTACTATCACTGAGAGAATGTGAGGCTGGAGGGAGATGTGTCACCCGTTTCCCATTAAAGGTTAGTGCAGGGCAGAACACAGTGTCTGCACATGTTTAAGGCCTTCTGATTTCAAACAGGAATCCATGCTAAAGCAATTAGTTCAAATAAACAGTACAACATAATCTAAACACAGGTCTAACTTTGGCCAGCTGTTTTCTTATTTGGAGCCAGCAGAGTAATCTGAGTACCAAAGACATATAGCAGCTATGTTTCAGTGGTTATCATGTAGAATCAGAATCAGAATGCATTTATTGTCCTTGTCAAATGTTTCCATCAACGACAAAATTACATTTTTCCCACTGAGGGGGAGGGGGCTGCAGCGAACGTGCACGTTGCCCCTTCAGCAGTTGGAGGAAAGCTGGGGGGGTGGGAGGTTGTATACAATAGGAAGGAGAGGATAAAAAACACAGTTTCTAGAATTAGGCTCCACAGGAGGCAAAATTATGGTCACACTCAGGTCTCTCAAGGCCGGCGACAGGAGCCGAAAAACAAAAACAAAAGATAAGACAGTCACATTCAGAGGCATAAAAAATTTAATCTCCTCAGTTACTCCAATTTTAAATTTTTGTTACCAGACCTCAAAGACCATCTATGAAGAAACCCCAGCACTTTTGTGTTGTAACAGACTCTTCGATTTAACTCAGAAATCGTCCATGTTGTGCTGCCAGTGCTCTTCTTCCCAACTGCTTGATTTGGAGACAAAGCTTTGCTGGGCTTTGAACAGCTCTCTCCGTCTTCTTCATCGATACACCAGGAAAACACCCAAGCCAATCAGCAGAAATCCTGTTATCATGGTTCCGAATAGATAAATGTCCATCACATCCTCAGTGGACAGTGTCTCAAAAACACATACTGTATTTTCCGGGTGATATGTCGCTCCAGAATGTTAGTCACACAAGCCAAAAAATGCATACGGTAATGAAGAAGAAAAAAACGTGTATAAGTCGCTCTGGAGAACAGGTCGCATTTGTTTGGGGAAATTTATTTAACAAAATCCGACAAGAACAGACATTTCATCTTGAAAGACAAGCCATAGTAATGATAGAATAGAGAACAACAGGCTGAATAGGTGTCTTGTATGTTAACGTAATATGACAACGGAGACCTCGCTGTCACCGTCTGTATTCATACTGAAAATCAAGGTCAAGCGAGCTTTTGCCCTTCTACTCCGCTGGAGGTTTCTGTCCTCCCTGAGCTCGCCTTAGGACACCTGCGTTACCGTTTGACATGTGCAGTGCTCCAATCAAACTCCCCACCAGCCAATGTCACCGGAGCAGGTCGCGAGCGGCCGGGTGGCTGCGCACTTAATGCCAGAACCGAGACCTTGGGGCTCGCCTCACCGGGTAAGTGACGCGCAAATGTGTTGACACGTTCGGTGTTAAGCTGATGGCAGGTATGGTTGTTACCGATAATGTCTACATTTTAAATTGTCAGTAATACAGATGCGGCAG
>JAQQAE010021652.1:0-10417 GCA_029823295.1 Pseudamia nigra | reverse complement strand
CTAATGTTTATCAGTACATTACAGAAAATAATGAACTTTATCACAATATGCTAATTTTTTGAGAAGGACCTATATATTATGTCTATCTTGCAGAGTGAGTGGAGCAACGTGAGCATGCTAAACTCAACTAGTAGGACTGTCCCAGAAGGTAACGCCTTAGATTTTTTTTCTCATCTGTTGTCTAATGTCGGCGGCACATAGAGAAACGCGACTCACCTCGTCCCAACTCATCTGAAATCTGCTCAGCGTACGGTGGTTCTCGACCCAGATTTTTCAGTCTTAATGTCATCCCAACAGAAATCATGCCGTTCAGCACATTCAATTGCCAGGACTCAGTCTCAGCGATGTGCGGTGGACTTCGTGACTTTTATCATTGTTGGACGTGTGTCACAACGCAATCAATGTTGACTGTCAATAGATGGCGCCAGTTCTCAGGCGTGATTCGTGTCAACCTGCAGCTGTGTGAGAGGTTCGTTCAATCATGCACCAGACAACCCGTCTCAGTGAGCTGAGTTGGGATCAGTCGCATTTCTCTGTGTGGATGGCCTAAAGGTTTTAATTCGGTCTCCCATGCAGTGCAGTCATGTTTACTGTTGAGCATTGACAACAGCTACCTCCTAAGTTAAAAATCCAAGCCAGCTATTTTTTTAAAATTACAAACAAAAGAAATGTGGTTGTTTCCATAAGAAAGAAAAGTATAAACCTGCTGCTGTCGGTCCTTCTGTCTTCGTACTGATGAGTGATTCGTGTGTTGCAGGTTCTCCCACACAGGACACAACTGTAGCAATAGATGACAGAATCAGCCTGCAGGTGGATGCACATGTCAAGTTCTCTGTTTGGGTTTCCTTTTGTGAAATTTACAATGAGAACATTCATGACCTCTTGGAGGCGATGCCTAACGGAGCCCTGAGGAGGACTGCACTGCGTCTGTGCCAGGATGTCGAGGGCAATGTGTTTGTCAAAGGTATGGAGGGCTAAGTGGAGCACTGTCAGGCTAGCAGGCAACGGCACACAGTGTAAGAACAAATGTTTGAGTCATTTATATATGCAGAAACAGATCACTGAATCTTTCCATAATGGTTTCTGAACTCACCTTGAGGTACATGTGTCACACTGTGACAGTTAAAGGGCTTTAAGCAGCAGAAACAAACATAAAAGAACTATTCAGAGCTATTCCCCTGGGCAGCAATGTGACATAAAAGATATCAACAGAATGTGATTCATATGAGCTCAACATTTTACCAACACTGTACTCTTGTGTAGTTTTCTGGTGGTGTGCTGTTGGCAGGTTTGCTACAAATCAACAGATTGATCCCTGTTGTTGTCACATGTCAGTTTAATGCAGTGCTTCTCAAATAGTGGGGCATTGCACGATGGGGGAGGGGGGTGCGGTGCAATGCCAGGGGGGTGTGTGTGACCCTGGGGAACATGCTTTTTTTGCCGTACTGTACTAGAACTAAGTGTAATTGTACATCCACTACAACAGGTGGCAATGTCACTCTCGTTGTCGCTATGGTGTAGAGTTTTTTTGCACCGAGCAAACGATATGAAGTGCAGTAAACGAACCCTCAAGAAACAGCACGGAAACATTTCTAACAGAGATGGGGGAAAAAAAAGGCGGCGAGAGACGGGGATAATGAGACGTAAGAAAGTCACCCACACGCTAAGATGAGGAAATATGACGACGCGTATGTGGTGCTTTGTACTGGGTTAATGCAAATGATTGGATGATTTCTTCATTTGTGATGCAAAATCAACCTCAAAACAATAAAATGCTGCTTTTTTTTGCTGCATCATATTGTGTAAAAGTGCTCATGTCAACAACATTCTGAAAAAATAGTGATGTGCAAATTAATTGCAAGAAAAAAACACCAGGTGTGTACAGGCTTTAACAGCCTCACTCAAAGTCCATATTTGTGACTTATTCTCAGAATAGGTATGACACTATTAACTGGGTTGTTCCACATTTTTATCATAAGAAAATTATTTGTTTTAAACAATGCCATTACATTATCCAGGTAAATAGTATTAATTACATAAGTTACTTATGTGAACACAAAGCGCTACATATATGAACACTGTCTGAGCGCTAACAAAACAAACCGTTAAAATACAGTATCAACAAATAATAGTGGGAAAAAGTAGTGGTACAAGTAGCAACTTAATACCAGTATGTTGTGGGTGGGGATGAGTTCTTATGTGGTTTGTGTGTGTTTAGATCTGCGTTGGGTCCAAGTGGACGGTGCAGAGGAGGCCTACAAGGTGATGAAGCTGGGGAAGAAGAACCAGAGTTTCTCATCCACCAAGCTCAACCAACTCTCCAGTAGGAGGTGATGAACCTTCATTCAAACAGCAATGTCTAATAAGCACAAACACACAGTGGAGACTAGAGATGGACCCGTATGGGGTTTTTCAGGGCCGATACCGATTATTAGTATCACGGAGGCTGATACCGATACATGGAGCCGATAGTCATCTGCAGTAAAAGTGAAAATATTGGCATCAAAATTTTGGATAATACAAACTCCAACACTTAAGTTTGTTTAAATGCCTTTAAGCATATGTTTATTTAACAGCTTTTCAGATTTGCAACACGTTAAAAGGTTTTTTTTTAATCTTGGACAATAGACATTTTTGTCTTAAAATTTTTACATGAAGTGCAGGAGTTTCCAGACTCGGCAGCATGTCTTATAAAGGTAAATGAAAGCTTAAACAAATAACTAGCTTCATTTATTACAGCAGTTTAAGAGCTTGTAGTTGATTTTATGTAAATGTTATATTTTAACAACATGTGGTAATAGGAACACTGTCATTCAAAAGTAGGCTGCTACATTAATGTTACTATGGCTAAAAAATAGAACAATAACAATAGGGGAAACTATTCCTCCCTCAACACCATGGAGTTTATGTAGGCTTTATGATACACTTACATTATGTTTTAAGTCTTGAACAACAATATCCTGCTCGTCTACAAGAAACCTTTCAAAGAAGCTTCAGGACACACTTCATCTAACAATATGTCATTTTCTGCTGCTCGGGATCTCAATCAACACAGAAAGTTCATACTTCTACTATCACAGACTATTTCCATATTGATATTATCAGCAACCTTGATTCAAGTCATTAACAGACATGTCTGTAGGGACGGTGAGCGAGCAGAGCTGCCGCTTATGTTTATGTAACATTATTGGACTCTGTAATGGGGTAACACAATTGTGAGTTGTAGAGGACAGTTCTGCAAGAGTCTGCGGGCTTAACTTACCGTATTTTCCGCACTATAAGGCGCACCCCCTAAAATGTCATGTTTAAATTTAAAAAAAAAAAAAAATCCGGTGTGCCTTATAGTGTGGAAAATATGGTACCTTCCAAACATAAATATGCTCTCCAGCACTTTTCCACTCGGTAAAACTTTCCCTGCTCTAAGCCATGTGTGTATGAGTGGAGTACATGCACAGCTTTCACTGCTCACTGGTTACCCGTGTTGTGGCTCTGCGTGTAACCAGTCAGATGATGCTGTGGGTGGGACAATGCTGGAGAGAGAGTAGTGACTGCACACAGAGGTGCGGCTGCATCAAAGCCAAAATAATCCAGTTTTAAATCTATCTCTTATCGGTTGATGCCGATATGTGTCAAAAATGCCGAATATCGGTGCCGATAATCGGCCTGGCAGATAATTGATCTATCCCTAGTAGAGACATTATTGCTGTCTGCAACATGTTCACCATCTTTATCAAAACAAATGCCTCTGACTTGATTTTTGATGTTTTATATGTGATGTACAGTGGTGCCCTGGCTAACTAATTTAATCCGTTCCGGCGTCACGTTCATTGGGCGAATCATTCATTAGCCGGAGCGAGTTTTTCCATAGCAATACATGTGAAACCAATTAATCCGTTCTGGACCCACGACAGACTCCCATATAAAGTACGTATTACACACCTGTACGTGCACATTTATTGATTTATAAAGACACTTACCAGAGGAGGATGAGACCGAGACAGCCTTTTTTCTTAGGTCCCATGATGAAACACACAAAATGAAGCAGTATTTTTAGGTGAAAAAAGTAAAAAATTAGGTGAAACAATAGGCGGAGAGAGTCGTATCCTTAAACTTTTCGTTAGCGGGGGACTCAATTTTGGCTGAATTTTTTCGTTACCCGAATTTTTCATTGGTAAAAGCGTTTGTTACCCGGGGCACCACTGTATAACTGAGTAGAGCCAAGCAATGGTGCTCATCTCCCTTTAAGTGGTGTTTCTCAGTCAACTCTCCTTTCTCTTTTCTTTTATTCTCTTTTCTTTTTTCTCTTCTGTTGTTTTCTTTCTTTTTTCTACTTTTCATGACACAATATTTTTTTGTTCTTTATGAGACTGTGGTGAGCTCTGAAGTATTATAAAAGTGTTTGTTCTTTTTCTTCACAGTCACAGTATTTTTTCCATTCGCATTTTGAAGATTGAAGATGTTGATATTCCAAGAGTTCACACAGTCAGCGAGTTAGTAAATCTTTATGCTTCAGTTTACTATTGCAATTCAATATTAAAAAGCAGGAAAAAGCACTGTATATGGACATAAATGTTTGTCTGTGTCCAGACTCTGTCTGTGTGACCTGGCTGGATCCGAACGATGTGCCAAGACCCAGAATAAAGGTGAACGTTTGAAAGAAGCAGGAAACATCAACACTTCACTGCTCATTCTGGGGAAGTGCATCAATGCTCTCCGTCACAATCAGCAAGCCAAGTGAGATCAATATATTACTTTGATTATCTAGTCATCTTTAAATCATAGCTCTGAGCCTGTTTTTGAAATGACGCAACAAGAGAAGACATGTACAATTTATTTAGCGAGACTTCCGCTCATACTTGAGCTACTTAATTTGGTTTTCAAAGCATTACGCAGCCTTTCTATGATGCAGCCGATCGTTGGTGGCTGCATCATAGAAAGCTTACGGGGGGGAGGGGGTGGTCGTCTGAAATGCAGGCCGTCTCTCCTCAGTCATCCTGTGGTTAGCTAAGCTACAGATGCTACCTCTGTAGTAGCTACCGCTGTGACTGTTTCCGCCTCCAGGTGTGAGTGCATGAGCTTGTATTACTTATGAGGATTGGACTTACAGCCTCATAGGTGACCTGTAATCATTCACCATGGACGTGACAAAACATAAAACACTACTAGCTTCTTTGCAAGCATTGCTGCCTGCACCTTTTTAAGTTATAAAATCAGGTAGACTTTTTCACATCGGGTGTATATTGTTGCCTACAGGCTGCTCCAGCATGTTCCCTTCAGGGAAAGCAAGTTGACCCACTACCTACAGGGCTTCTTCTGTGGACGAGGGAAAGCCTGCATGATCGTAAACATCAACCAGTGTGCCTCCATGTACGATGAGACCCTCAACGTTCTCAAGTTCTCTGCTGTGGCACAGAGGGTACAGAGACTTCAACTCCACAAACTGCAGTCACTCATAAAACAGCAGAAAAACAAAACATTTAATCAAGTACATTCAAAAGAAACTTTAAATCAGGAAGCACTCCTGTATAAACTTATTTATCATAAAGGTGTCTTCGTATCGTCTGCTTTCAGGTAGTTGTTCTAACCACAAAGACCCTTCCCATCATTCCTGAGCGGTCATTGAGTGAAGTGTCCCTCATTGTCAACCGTGCTGAGAGGAGCGCTCTTCAGAGAGTCAGGAGAAGCTCCCTAAATGGATGGGAGAGCAGTTTAGAGGATGTACAGGTACTGTTGGAGGTTCAGTCATTGAAACCTCTCCCACTAATTATGTTATGGAAATAAGAGTGTTCAAGATTAGGAGAAAATAACAATTACATTAATTTATGCAGGAAGATAAAGACGATGAGTTTGAGGAAGAAATGAGTCTGGTGAAGGACTCCCTGCATCTCAGCGGCAACGAAGAAGATGGTGATGAAAATGAGGACAAAATCCTGATGGGTAAAAGGAAATACCAGGTCAGGTTTGCACCACTGTAATTACTTCTATCAAATGAAATCTTTGTAACTGTGGAATTCATCAAGTAACTTCATCGAACAGTTGGATTTAAAACGGTGTATCATGTCTCAGATTCAGATGTAATTTATTAATCCCAAACTGCGAAACAGGGTAAATGTGGAGTTATTTGTACTGTGTTTTGGTATCATTCATTTTTCTACGTCAAACGAAAACCCAAACAGCATTTTTACAAACAAAACCGCTAGGGTGAAACGGTCACATCCATTTGGAGTCAATCATTCTAAATGCAGTTTGTGTTGTCAATATCTGCACTTAAGATCTGTTTTGAATTGTGTTATAAAGATCAGAATTGTCATAGCATTTTCTAAGCCACCAGTGCCTTTTATTGCAGCTTTTATTGTTTTCCTATTTTGTCTTTCTTTCACTGACTCTGAACATTGACCCTTAGATGAATAATGTTCTGTGAGGTGATGTTGTTTTGGTCAAGGGTATCTTGAGGTTTTGATGAGAACTTCAGAGCTACTCAAGTTAAAATTTACACTCACTGGTCACTTTATTAGCTCCCTTATGCTAGTGCTGGGTTGGACCTTCTACCTATCATAAGATGGGACAGTAATAGTCACGTAGGCTGTGGCATTTAATGCATTGTTAGGACTAAAGGTCCCAAAACGTGCCACCATCGGCAGCCTGAAGAGTTGATCCAAGGTAGGATGGATACATGCTTTTATGTTGCTGATGTCAATCATTATAGCATCCAAATGTCACAACGAAACTGAGACTCACTAGTCAAAGGCACATTTGTTCATCCTTCTATTGTCCACTTCTACTGAGTCCATGTGAATTGTAGCCTTAGTTTCCTGTTCTTAACTGGCAGGAGTGTCACCACGTGTGATCTTCTGCTGCCGTCGTCCATCTGCTTTAAGGTTTGACATATTGTCCGTCCACAGATGCTCTTCTGCATTACTCAGTTGTAACCAGTGGTCATCTGAGTTCCTGATGTCTTTCCATACTCTCAAATCAGTCTGACCATTCTCATATGACCTCTGGCATCAACAAAGTCATTTCACCCAGAGAATTGTTGCTCACTGGATGTTTTCTCTTTTTCAGACTAGTCTCTGTAAACACTAGAGATGGTTATGTGTGAAAATCCCAGTAGATCAGCAGTTTCTGAAATACTCAGACCAACAACCATGTCATGTTCAAAATCGTGTCAATCACCTTACTTCCCTGTTTTCATGCTCAGTTTATAAAACAGCAGGTCGTCTTGACTTTGTCAACATGCTTAAATGCGCTGAACTGCTGCTCTGTGATTTAATAATTAGATATTTTCAGTAAGGATTTGTTAACAAGTGTACCTAATGAAGTGGCCAGTGAGTGTATGGGCAGCATGCCGGCTGGCTTTCAAAGTTTCTGCACTTCAGCAGTGGGCATCAACACTCTTCGTAAACTCAAAACTCTTTGTAAAAATACTACTTTAAATCCTGTAGCGTTATCATAAGGTCCTGACAAATGGTAGAAGTTGAAACCGAGCTCATTCTCTCCTGAAGAGAAGAAAAGCGATTTAATAGTGAAAAGGTCCCGCATTCTCATAGTCGTAGTTTTACAAAGTCTACCTTTTTAAATATGAAAAATGTGAGTTTAATTTTGTGGTGTTTTTTACTTGGTGTATCAGAGTCAGATGGTGCTTTTGACACAGCTGCAGGTTCAGCTGAAGAAGGAGCGAGCTGAGAGCCTTGGGATGGAGTCTCGACTCAGAGAGGAAATCAGCAGAGAGTTTTCTGAGCTCTTCTCTGAAATGCAGAACGACTACAAGTGAGATCATTTTATGGTCTTTCCCTGTCGTCCACTCATGACACCCACTTCTAAAACACAGCTGTGTTCATTTGATAGTTGGTGCTGTCTTTTTGTGAATGCTCACAAAACAAAATGTTTCATATAAATGAAACTAGTGATTTTATTCATAAAAGTAAATGGTTTTCAGTGAAATGACTTGAACAGAGTAAGCAAATTAATGTCAACGGTGTTAACTACAGAAAATGTGCACATTTGAATCCAGATTGAAGTCTGTTCTTTCTCTACTTCCTCAATAGAATGTAGAAAACATAGCCTGTACGTTGTACTGAGCTTTGATAAAGTCATAAGTCATACAAATGTTGATGTGTGTTTTGTTTAGTGAGCGCTTGGCAAGGGAGAGAGAAATCTTAGAAGAGCGAGCCGAGCGGAGGCTGGAGATCTTCAAGAACCTCACTGACAAGATGGCTGTGACTCGAGTCAGTCACAATGCACAAACTGCGGTAACGACCTGTCCATTACCGACGTCACTGTTAGCATTAACATATCAAGGCCACTCTCAGATTATTATGTCTACTAATTTATCCAGTGCGTCAAACAAAAACCAGTAATAATGGTGTTTTGAATCGACTTAAATCAACAATAACTTTTAAGTTACACTAACATGTGAAAATGAAAAGAATATGCATAGAAATGTTACTGGTGTGGTGTTGATAAAGTACAGGGTGACCCAAAAAATGGGAACTTTTTAACAATCCAATAAAACCAAGAGTGATGAAAGAAAAATATTTCATTCATAGTAATTGAAACCTTACAACACTAAAATGGCAGAGTTTACTTGCTCAAGGTCACTGTCTCGCAGTGCTGCCACTTGCTCATGTCTGCCAATACACACTTCAAAGGTTCCTGTTTTTTTGGGTCACCCTGTATAAACTGATCAAAAACCATATCATCTCCTTATTTTGTATATTACACAATTATGTAGTTGTGTGCAATATAATTTGTTGAAATGAATTGACACCATAATAGAATTTAGTGGACAACAGCTAATGTAACCTGGAGAAAACTAAAGATTAAAGACTACCAGGATGGATACAGAAAACGTCGACTTCCAGTTTGCTCTTCATGGTACATGTTGAGTAACGATTGTTGTATCTCTTGGTGAGTTCTACCAGGCTCTCTCTCGCTCACTTTCTCTCACACACACACACACACACACACCACAACACTTAACCACCTGTGGCAGGAGCGCAGTGACCTGATTTTTGAGCAGCTCTCACTTCACACGTAGTATGTTTAACGCAGACATAGTTGCTGTGTTGGATCCGACGTTGACCCATTTCCACTCACAGCTGCCATTGTCACCATTGTTGTTGCAAGTTGATTTGTTGGGAGGGCAAAGGGAATTACAAGGCCTCCTGTCTGTCACCGTACATCTGACAAGTTATTTGAGCTTTTCTTGACACCCAGTATTAATTACTTGGATATATAGTTCTTTGGTGCTCAGGCAAAGAAGGTTGAGCGTCTTGTCCTCGGATGCTCTTGACAGGTGGGATGAAGAGTCTCATGGATTATCTGATTTGATGGTGGTGATATACTTACTGATATCCATGACTAATCTCTCTGATGTCTCCTTCATCACGCAGGACAAATCTCTGGACTCTGTGTCATTGGAACTGGCGGGCACAAAGGAAGCTGTCAGGGTTGTTCATAAGTGTCTGGGCTTAGGCCGAGGAGCAGCTCAGGGTGATGCTACAGAGGACCTGGACAGGAAGGTGCTTGAGCTGAATGAACAGCATGAGCCCAAAACCTCTGGTAAGAAACACTGTTTGTGTCGCAACACATTAATGATGTCGTCTAAAACTACCTTGATGTCTGTCATGTCTTGTTTATGTTCTGATATAAAAAACATAATATGGATTCATGAAATTTTGCAAGTCATCGCATTCAGCTTTTATTTACGTTTGACACAATGTCCCAACTTCACTTGAATTGGTGGTAACTTTTTTTCTGGACAGTACTACGTTAAAGGTTGTTGTTAGTGACAGAGGTTTTGTATATTTTTTGGTCCCCGTGTTGGTGTCTGTTTCACCTCAGCTTCACACTACATGTATATTTGTATTGTGACTGGCAGTATGTAAAAACATCTGAATGAAATTAAATTGATGATTATCTTGGTTGGGTAGGTAAGCAGACTGGAAGAGCAGCATGTTATGCAGATTGTGATTGTGTAAGTGATTTGATAAATTGTGTCGCTCCATTTACTGCAGGTTGTGTTTAAAAAAAAAAAAAAAAAAAAAAAAGGTGTCAGATATTTGGTCTTTTTCTAATCTGCAGGTGAAGTTAGTGAAGATGAACAAGGGGAGAAGAGCCGTCTTCTTCTTCAGCTCCACCAACAGTGGGCAGAGGTGGCCCGCCTGAAGAACCAAGTGTTAAAGCTGCAGAGAACAACAGAGCTACACTCACAGGGTCGTTCCTCATCCCCACGTGAGACTGAGACGCTGCAGGTGAGAAAGCTGTGGCTGCAGTAAACCAGGGGTGTCCAATCATTGCCACGAAGGGCCGAGACACTGCACATTTTCTTTCCAACCAGTGTCTTCAGCAGGTGATTTCACTGAATTCCTTCCCGTGAAAACACCTGCTTTAGTGAGTGGCTGGAAAGAAAACCTGC
>JAQQAE010021651.1:0-10417 GCA_029823295.1 Pseudamia nigra | reverse complement strand
CACTGTAGGTATGGTGTTCTTTTGGTGATGAGCAGTGTTGTTTTTGCACCAAATATACATTTTGGAATTATGGCCAACAAGTTCAACATTGGTTTCATCAGACCATAACACATTTTCCTAATGCATGTGTTTGGGAGATTTCAAATGTTTTTTGCAAAATTAAACCAGACTTGGATGATTTTCTTCATAAGATAAGGCTTCCATCTTGCCACCCTACCCCATAGCCCAGACATATGAAGAAGATGGGAGATTATTGTCACATGTTCTACACAGCCAGTATTTGCCAGAAATTTCTGCAGCTCCCTCAATGTTGCTGTCGGCCTCTTGGCAGCCTCCCTGACCAGTTTTCTTCTTGTCTTATCATCAATTTTGGTCAGACATTCTGTTCTTGGTAATGTCACTGTTGTGCCATATTTTGTCCACTTGATGATGACTGTCCTCACTGTGTTCCATGGTATATTTAATTCCTTGGAAATTATTTTGTACCCTTCACCTGACTGGTATCTTTGAAAAATGGGATCCCTTTGATGCTTTGGAAGCTCTCTGTGGACCGTGGCTTGTGCTTGAAGATGTGGCTACAGAAATGTCAGGAATAGCCTACTACAACAGCTGAACTTTATTTGCGGTTAATCAAAGGCACTTTAAGTGGTGACAGGTGTGTGCTGACTCCAATTTAGCATGAGTTTGGATGTAGCTGGTTAATCTGAACACAGCCACATGCCCACTTATAAGAGGGTGTGCACAACCTCATTATCTCAGTTATTTATTTTTACTTCACCTCCCTGAAAGATTTCAGTTTGTTTTTCAAGTGTGTTTCAATTGTGTGGTCACATTAAAGGTGAAAAAAGTTGTGAAATTATTTATTTTGGTTTCAATTTTTTACATCACAAAAACCTGGCATTTGAAGAGGGGTGTGTAGACTTTTTATATCCACTGTACATATGGTGCTTATATTTTTGCATGTACTGGTCTATAGTGTGTGCTGACTGTCTCTGCTGTTGTAACGGTGGTGGGTTGGAACCTGCTTCTGAGGTGTAAGAGGTGGATATATTGTATGTCTCCTGGTTTCTAGTTGTTATACATGGTCAACCAGGTCATAGTTGGTCTGCTGTTGTTCCTCTGGACAAACAACGCTGGTGTAAGCGCACTACTGTGGAGTGATGGAAATTTACCGCTGTGGCATCTTGTCTGGTAGTCTACCCTGCCTCCAGCATTCCAATGGCATGACCTGGTCAGGTTGCGCCAGTGGTGGTATTCTTCCAGATGTTATTTTCTCCAAAGCTGTGGTGCTTTTTTATAGGGTTGGGTGTGTTTGACACAGGAGTAATCATTTGGGATTGGCTGCACAAAGGCTTCGTGAGTTATTCCCAGAAACTGTGTTTTGATACACAGGACTGCTCACAATAATCAGTCAGATGTGACCAAATCCCACATGGCGGGAATTATCATAAAGACAACAATTCATGGATTCGAACAACCAGTTTAAGAAAAGCTCTTCCCAAGTTGGGCCAAAAATAGAGTGGTGCGTTATTAAATCCCTTAAATGTGCTTTAGCTTGATTATGATTGGATGTGTAAATTGAAAACTGCTTGTTTTTTCTGTAATGCACCTCATGTGGATTTCTCAGAACTGGCAGCACAAGAGGTTCATATTTTTACAGCTGTTATTTTATATGATAGTGTATATACAGTATAAACCTCAAAACCAAAAAGATGGATTTTGGCTGTATGGGACCTGTAAATGGTGTTAATGGGGGGAGGGGGGCAGTGACATACACCTGTGAATTGCTCTGAAGAAGGTCTATGACCAAAAGCTTGCAGTTTTGACATAAACAGTTCCACAGGTCTGAGTGTGTGGATTTTTTTTTAATTGTTTGTGTGGAAGTATTCTGAAACTCCGGCACCTCAGCCAGTCTGATGAGCAGCGTCACATCTTGTTTTTAATAATAATGAAGGGGACAAATCCTACTCATCTGCCATGAAATCTACAACGCCAAAAAGACCACTTTTTGAAGCTCTTGATCTCACCTCAGTCTGCATTTTTCCAGGACTCAGGACTTCATATCAAGACCACATCTAAAGGGACACCACTAAAGATAGAAGGAAAGATTAATTTCACTGTTAATTATTTTTTCACTTAATCAAGCAATTGTTTCATCTGGAAAATAGAAAAAAAATGTAAATCAAAGCCAAAATGTAATTTCACAGATATTTTGTTTACTGTCAAAGCAAATAAAATATTCCCATTTAAGAAACTGCAATCAGAGAATCTGGACTTGGTTTTTTACAGACAAATGCTTCTTAAACCAGTAATTGATGTCACAGCTTTGGATGTCACGAAATATCCTGTTTTCTTTTCATTACTTTTTTTTTCAAAATAAAAGCCTTTCCTCAGGCTGATTTATGTTGCCTACGTGTTGCCAGAAGGAATCATCTCACCCCTTCACCATTACATTTAAGTTTTTATTGTATTATGTTGTTCATTTTTATACACTTTGTTGATTTTTCATTCAATTTTGTTCATTTTTGTTAATTTAGTTTACTATTTTTCATTTTTGTCCATTGTCATTTTGTGGATTATTTTGTTTGATTTCTTGATTATTTTGTCGATTTTGTTCACCATTTGATTTACATTTCACCATTGTCTCAAGTATTTTGTTCATTATGTTGATTGTTTTTTCATTTCAGATTATTTTATGATCTGAATTTGCAGTGGTGAAAACATATGCATGATTTGCTCTAAATATACTCCGTTTAATAGCTCATAAAAAATGCATTGCCCTGATGTGAATTTGATATCAGTGGACCTCAGCTTGATGACAAGTGGAAAATGTGGGTCACACCAGTTGAGTCACACTGCCTTTACCCATGGAGTCTGAAATTTTGTCTGGTTTTGACTTGGTATCGGTTTCAGTCCTTCAAAGTCTTGATTTTGTCTCAGTCTTGATATACAGTACTCTGGCCTCAGTCCTGGCTTGGTCTTGACTACAATTCTACTCTTAGCCAATCACAGCTGAAACACCTGAGCTGGGAAAGCTTGCCTGTTACACCAATTTCCATTTGTCTGCAGGAGATGAAGGTGTTCATGTCTTTTGGTGTACAAATCCTCCAGCAGCTGTTTCAGTCAGAGGGAAACTAAAAATAGGACATGTACACCTCTGAGCCAGCTGCCTCTTCACTGCCTTTGGGACTGCCTTTACGTCTCTCCTCCTCCTTCTCTCAGAGTGGCTGTTGTTTGCCCGCTCACTCCATTTTCCTACTTTTCTAAGTACCCGATTCAGGCCTTGTGCATCTGTCCAGTTCTACACTAGCATGAAAGAGCTGAAACAGGACACCACTTCCCCCTCTCGATGGTCCATTATCCAACTTGATGGGAAACTAGAGCATGGTATTAGTCCTGAAAATGTCTCTGTCTCATGAGGCTGGGTCCAGTTTTTCATGAAGAACAAAAAAGTTCATTTCAATCCAAACAAAGATATAAAAAGGCTTTTACCAACAGCAAATATGTGTTTGAAGAGAAAGCTACGCCAAAGCATTTTTGTTATCCAAGGCTGGCTGTACATCAAACATGCTGTGGTGCATTTGGTGCAAAATCTTTCTGTTGATTTAGTTGTTTCATTATAATGCTTCTTTCTGCCTCACATTAAAAACCTCCTGGGAGTGGCCATCAGGACTTTCCCATATCTAGAGTGTAAGTAAAAAGGTTGGCTTTTTTTCAACTTTTTTTGGCTGCATAATAAAACTGAATAAAAATAAAGAGCTGTATGTTTGCTTTGGGTAACACTTTACTGTAAAATTAGGTTAAATATTCCTTTTTGTTGCATTGTCAGCTGAAACATTAAAAATCATAGCAATGCTTTCCTCGTTCAAATAATGGCAAAGTTTTTTTCCTAGCTATACAAAACACACTCAGCAGAGCCTCTCCATCCTTCTATTATGTTATTCTTATCTGGTTCACACAGGGTAGCAGCCTAAGCAGTGATGCCCAGACATCCCTCTTTTTCAGCTACCTCCTCCAGCTCTTCCAGGGGGGACATCGAGGCATTCCCAGGCTCACCAAGAGATACAATCCCTGCAGTGTGTCCTGGGCCTGCCCTAGGCCTCCTCTCGGTTGGACATGCACCCCCAGGGAGGAGTCCAAGAGGCATCCTGACAATGACAATAAACCACCTCAGCTGGCTTCTCTCATTCCTCATGTATTTAGAAGGGAGAGTCCAACCACCCTGCAGAGGAAACTGCAACCTCTTGGATCCATCATCTTGCTTTTTCAGTATTCCTCTCAGCCCTCAGCTGAGCAGTAAGAAACCACATCACCACAAAATTCCTTCCATTCCTCATGAATAAGATCCTGATGTTTGAGCACTAGGACAAAGATCTGAGTCTTTTGCTTTTTGGGCTTTTAACTCTCTCTATATTGTTGTGAGGTGTGGAAGATGACCACATGAGAGAGATGACAAACTTATTCATAACCACTTTGCTTTGTGACATCCCTGACTACTGCTGGCCAGACTTTGTGCTGAGCGAGATGGTGCTAAGGAGGGTCGAGATGCACAGAATCATCTGCTTAATCTACAACCCCTGGAAAAAATTATGGAATCACCAGTCTTGGAAGATGTTTCATTTCGTAGAAAAACGGCAGATAGCAGGCATGCCACAAAACTAAAGTTATATAAAAATGGCAACTTTCTGGCTTTAAGAAACACTAAAAGAAATCCAGAAAATAATAGTGGTAGTCAATAACAATTGCTTTTTTAGATCAAGCAGAGAAAAAAAATTATGGAGTCACTCAATTCTGAGGAAAAAATTAGAGCAAACACTCCACTCTGTTACAGCTGAGGACCATGGCTCTAGACTTGCACCTGCTGATCATAGTTGGTTACAGACCACCTCACTACTACAGATCGTAGCTCAGTGAGGCTAACAGGACCACATCACCTGCAACGAGCAGAGGCTACTGAACCACTGCGAAGAGGTTCATACTGTCTTCAACAAACTTCATACTTTTAGCGTTGTTATTATTTGTAGACAGACGTAGGTTTATTTACCATGACATATTTTGACAACTTCCTGTTGTCTTCCTCAGAAGGGTCACGTGATGTTACTGTGACATGTCTAAAAGTATTAGAGGCTACTGAACCAGTTGCCTTCCATCCCTTCTGAGCCCCTATAGTCACAATGCAGGAAATGGGGACCCATATGCAACACTGGACTGAACTGAGGTTAATTACCAAAAGTTACCTGCGAAATGTTCAAGACAGAGAATACACAATAGAGAGGAGACACAAGGAAACATGAACAGGTTGACACTGACTGACTCCCAGGGACAAAGGGGAGACAGACTTATATACACAGGAGAAGGAGGAGGTAAACAATCAAGCACAGGTGAAACGCGTATGGCAGGAAGTGAAACTGAAGTAGAAAATATGATAAATAAATGAAGTACAAAATAAAACAGGAAGTGCCTAGACACGAAGACAGAAAAATCACAAAACATGGAACCTTCAAGCCCCAAGACATTTTATTTTTTAAATCTTGTGCACACAAGATAATAATTTGTAGCATATAATCACATGAATACTGAAGACATTGTGAAAGAACATGCATGGAACTATAGAGTGAACAAAAAGTGTCAAACAACCCAGAACATGTATTACAGTATACAGCATTTTAGATTGTCCAAAGTACGTAGCAGCATTTAGCTTTGATGACAGTTTTGCACACTCATGACATTCTCTCATCAGATTCATGAGGCAGTCATCTTCTTAATGTGCAATCAGTTGTGCTGTAGAGAGGAAGGGTGGGCACATACTAGTTTCTAGCCCTATTAGTGCAATTACGACGCCTGTACAAAATCATATTATGGCAAGAAACATAAGAGAAAAGACAATCCATCATTACTTTAAGAAATTAAGATCAATCAATCTGAAAATTTTTTGAATGTGTCCGCAAAACCATCAAATGCTTTGATGAAGCTGGTTCTAGACCAAGAGCTACCTCTGCTGCAAAAGATAAGTTCACTAGAATATCCAGCCTCAGAAACCACCCATTTACAGCACCTCAGATAGTGTTTGATGGTTTCGTTTGGTGTGAGTTATGTGTGGCTTGTTAGCTAACATTAGTCAGCTCGACACGACTGACATCCACATACATTAAAGACAATTCAGAAACAAAATGTCAGTCTAATGCAGGCTGCCAAGTTAATTTATCCAATATTGTTCTGACAGTGAAATATAGATGTTATGTAAGAGTTTGGGTCCCAAGGAGTCACCAAACTTCTGTACGGGGTCTCAAGATGAAAAAATAAGGGAACCTCTTTTTTGTAATATGGATCATGTTGATCCTATACACTGTAAATTGAAACGTGAACAATTCTAGGCTCTACATGCGGTATATATTTCGGCAGTAGCTAAAACACAATAAAATATATTTTTAAGAGCAGTTCTAAAGACTAAAGCTCTCAACTGTAATGATTTTGGGCTGCGAGCCACAGACCGAGAAGCACCAAGACAGACGAGACTAGAGCATTGTTCATGTTTGTCTTTGATGGGATTAGTTGACAGTAAAAAGAATGTAGAATAATGCCAGCCTTATCCTTTAAGCAATGAAACAAGATGGAAACGCTAAAGGCTTTTGTGCTTGTAATTCTTCTGCGTGTCAATGCAAAGGTGACGCAGCAGCAGCAAAAACAAAAATTTGGCTCTGCTCCATGAAGGACAAAAATCAAGCAGGGCTGCAGGCATATTTGCTGCTCAGCCTGTGAATAAGAAAAGAAGTGGCCTCTATTTATTATTCCCTATGGACAATGGGAACATTCCTTTTTACACAACATAGCAAATACAGTAACATGATTATTATGGCCTGCCGATTGTGCGCCTTTAATGAAAATCATGTACATAGAAATAGAGTGGCTCAGGTTTTTTCACTCATCTACTGTGGAACAAACCTTCCCAATCACAGCCTTTGATGTGCTTTTGCATATGTCTCATTCCCATTCTGTAGGCAGTTACATGTGTCACGTTGTTTGCTTGGTATCACATTGAAGAAAGACTGGGAGCAATCAAAATAGGTTATGCAATCTTTTCCTTTTTCTCTCTCTTTCATTGTTATTTGTGCATATCCATTATATCGACACATCAATGATACAGCACCCAATTAAATTCTAGTCCAGGGAATTATTTGCTGGGCTGTGCAGTCTTTGTGAAGCATCAAAATATAAGAAATGGAGAGTGCACACAGAAATGTTCAAATAACATCTAACAGATTCACTAACTAGGTTGCTTTTTAACATAACAACTGAATTAAATCAGTTCATATTCATCTTATATTATTGCCTGAGTCTGTAGTCTCTTATGCGGTTTGCATATGAAGACCCTCATCATCTGTTTGTTGCTGGTGTTCTGTCCATTTAAGGGAGATGGATTTTTTCCCTTTGAGTTATTATCCATCATGATCCTATTATTTCCTACTGTTTGCTTAGATTCAGGTGATCCATTGACATGGGTTAACATCAGTGCCTCACAGCAAGAAGGTCATAGATTAAAAACCAACACCAGCTGGCAGGGTCTTTCTGTGTGGAGCTTACATGTCCCCCCCATATCTGGGTCAGTTCTCTCCAAGCACTCGGGCTTCATCCCACAGCCAACCAATTGATCACTCTAAATTGCCCATAGGTATTAATGTGGTCTTACACTTATATAGCACCTTTCTACCCTACGGCACTCAAAGCGCTTTACACTGCTTTCCATTGACCCATTCACACACACATTCACACACCAGTGACACTCACTGGGAGCAACGTGGGGTTCAGTGTCTTGCTCAAGGACACTTCGGCCTGTGGATTCGAGAAGCTGGGGATTGACCCGCTAACCCGCCGGTTCATGGTCAACCTGCTCTACCTACTGAGCCACAGCCGCCCCTAATGCAACACTGAATGGAAATAAATCCTGTGACATTGCAGAAGCTAATTGAAACAATGACACAGCGATTACGTGCCGTCATTAAAGATGAAGGCGTCCAACAAAATACTGTATTAGAGTGTGTATATTTATTCACTTCATATTTTCAGATAGAATCACATGTATCTATGGGGAAAAAAAAGCTTCTTGGAGCCGGACGATCGGTTCCCCAGTGGCGAAGCAGTGGAATTACAACTTAAAGTTAATTCCACATCGGCCTCACTGAACAGCTGCGGTTGTTGCCCCTTGGATTTAACTCTTACATTGAGACAGGAGGGGGGTTCAGGAGACGGTAAGGCAACGGAGGCCAAGACGGAGGACGCAGTCTTAAAAACTGTCCACATGAGTCTGAGTGTGATTTGGACGAGGCAACGGATTCACTCGTGTTCTTTACACCGACAGGGAACCGGCACGGTTCTGGTTCGCAAACCTAGTTCCGAGCAATTACACCGAAAAAACTCTCTTCGGAACTTGGGTTCCCAGCTCGAACAAAACAATGGCAAGTTCCCGAAGTGCGAACCATGACGACATGAGTGGGTATGTACATACACGTCCATGCGGCGCGTTGTAAACAGAGCCGCATGGAGGACGCTACACAACACGCTGCTATGTAGTCTTGTTGTTAAAATAATATCCCAGCATGTTTTTGGAAAACGCACATTGTCCGCCATCATGGTACCGTTTACGGCCACATGAGGGAGTACTGTTTACATCCGCAACAAAACACACATGACCTGCCCTGCTGATGACGGAGCGGTGAGTCGAATAATGAATCTCAAAACTGATGTAAATGTGGCCGGTTCAGCAGATGGAACCTGAACGGCACCGCTTCAAGAACCACGGGGTCATTTGGTGTAAAAAGGGGCCACGGTCAAGCTGAGTCTGTTCGATGCTGCAGTGTGGTATGTTTAAAGAATCCGGTCGGTCCAGTTGTACACAAAGATGAATGAAGTTATGTAGACAGATGGATACGTGGATGCACGGACGGACGTAGCGTTCTGTCAATGGACGACAAACTGCAGACTCTGCACAAACACAACAAAACTGACTCAAGGAGAGGAAACAGTGCCGAGTGTGAGGCTTGGCTTTAAATGGAGGCGGTATTAGATGAAGCTAATGGTCTTATATGTGAAACCTGATGTAATAATGTCTATCCGTCCAACAGCCCGTCTACAGAGCAGGTTAAATTACTATCCGGTTCATTCTCACCCTCTCTTTCATTCGCTGGACGATGAAGCGCAGGTATTTACTCATCTCCTGTTTATTCAGGTTCTTCTTTTTACTCCCCTGCAGGACAAAGAATCAAACAAATCACAGCGTTAAAAGAGCAGCAGCTTAGCATCCATGAACTCACGTCACTTTAACTGTGCAGTGATGGAGAAACATGTGGCGCCCCCCACCCTGCAGACGATGCACTGCCAGTGGGATCCTGCGTCTCGGAGTTTGCACTCGTCCGTCAGACATTTGAGGTGGTAAACCCGGAAGCAGTTGTCGCACGTCAGGACGTCGCCCGGTAAATGGCACTCGAAGCAGTACCAGTCGTGGCTCTCGGCCTCCCAGTCCTGCAGCGGAGGCAGAGCAGAGCAGATGTTTGGGTGACCCCCCCCTCCAACCCGCCAACCACAGCAGGGGAGGGCAAACGCTCCTCCCGTCGCCTCACACGACCGGAACCGATTCATGGATTTATTACGCTTCTGGTACTGATTTCAGGCACACGGCATGTTCAGAGACGGCGACAGTACTTCACAAATGCCTATGCTGGTCAAAAGTTTGGACACAGCTTCTCCTTTAGTGATGTTTCTTTATTACTTTCCACATTGTCCATTGATACTGAAGACATGAACGGACACATATGGGTTTATGTAGTAAAAAAATATTGGCAGACAAGTTTTGTGACCCTAGGTCTTTACATTCAAGAGTTATCACTTTAACAAACCTACGTTTGACACCCGCCAACGATGACGGTACGCCTTCAGCCTAGAGGATGAAGGGTAAAAACTAAACAAAATAATCAGCCCCGTGACCCGAACGGAAGAAAATAGTCATGCAATTCCCTTCGAGTTATAGCCAGCACAGTGTTTTTGCAAAACTTGACTTCTGACCTTGACCCTCAGGGGAAGATCGCCAAAATTTGCATTGTTGCACAATTTCCAGCTGATGTGTGCATGGAATCAATCTGACATGCTCTGGAACTCCCTTCTTGAATTATTGCATTCATGAGGTTTTTATAAACGGTGGCCTCTCAGTGTCACTGAAATGCAAACTTGACTGAGATTTTTAATAGATACACCTACAGTATCAATTTGGCTTCGTGGACTCATGGGAAGCTAATATTAACAACTAGCTTACTAATGTGGTAAAACTTCACCACACAGTGTCAAACAACGTCATATGACATGTTGTTAGTGTAAACAGTCGAGTGTATGTCATGTATAACTATGAACATATTGAATAAATAGAACA
>JAQQAE010021650.1:0-10417 GCA_029823295.1 Pseudamia nigra | reverse complement strand
TTTAAAAATTTAAAATTGAGATTGCACAGCACAACGGGGGAGGAGTAGAGTGTCGTATAAATATGAATGAGTGTGTGGGTTTTTTTTTTTTTAAATCAGTGTGGGGTGTATATTGTCCATATGAATCGCTGTGGGGAGGAATGACCTGCGGTAACGCTCCTTCGCCTGCCCCTCAGTTGTGATTGGATTATTGCCCCCAGTCCACCGAGTGAATGCCACCTTACCTTTTGAAGTGTCCGCAGAAGCAGGGTTTAAGATGGTTGTGAGTTGACCTCCTGTTTTTTAAATTCAATAGGGACATTTTGTTGAGACACTCGTACAACCTTGTGTGTGCAGACTGGGCCAGACAGCACATCCTGCATGGTTTTGGTTGTATATAACGCTTTGTGTCAGACCCGCTAGTTTAAAAGTGCTTCTCACAATAGTGTTTTTTTTTTTTTTGTTTCTTTTGCTTTAAATTTAAGAATAGCAAAGGATCTTTTTTGACTCAGATGGTTTGGAGTTCTCTTTCACTTATGGTTGTTTCTTTTGTTTCAGTAGCATCACTCTCCTTTTCGCACACCTTTGTACATTGTTAGTTTGTTTTGTACCAAGTGACTAATACATTTGCAGGTGGTTTTTATGTTTGTCCCCTTTTTCCCTTGTGAGCCGGGGTCGTAGCACTCCTGATGAGGACTCGATTAGTTAAAAATCTCATGAAGCTGCCTTTAGTGCTTTTGAGATGCACTCAGACATACTGTACTTCCTTTCTTCCTTTTTTGTCACATGAATACTTGTGGGAAAACAGTGAAGTAACATGAAAAGTACATGATTTCTCTGCACACATGCTCAGTCTTGCTACAATCAGAATGGATTACTTTATCATCCTATCATGTGTGGACAACGCATTACACCGTGAAGTTGCATCAGATGCCCTGTTGGTTGCTTTGCTAGCAGTTCTGATTAATTGTGGTGCTGAGATGTGGGCGCCATGGCCTCTGTTTGGCTCCTCAGGCAGCTTTTTTTAATGTCAGTCATGGAATGAAAAACCAAAAAAAGCCAGCCACGGGTGTACTCGGAGGTTACGGGCTGGTTAAGAGCGCTGCATGTTTGCAGATGTTTAGTCGAAGAGTGAACGCCTGTCACGCTGTGCCGAACACACAGCATTATTTTAACTTTCCTGTGGAAATGCAGCGCTCATCCGCAGGTGCGTACTCATTTCCACGGCACAGGAATGACTCGCTGCTTCAAGACAACACTCGTGATGTGTCAAACAACACTGAGCTCTTTTGTGAACAGAAAAGATACGTAAACCTCCAGTGACAATTTGATAGGCGTCATATCGTGTGGTTTTGCTCCAGGGACAAAAGGTTCAACAGGAAGCTGAGTGAGTGAACAAAAGGACCACCCATAGTCTTCCACTAAACACACACGCTGTCTATGTTAGCCACTCATGTGGGAATATACGCAAAGGGTTTTATCTTTTGGAAAGTATATACACACACGTCTGAACTGGTGTCGTGTGTGCGCACAGATACAAGCATTATGTCTCCTCACACGTACGTTTTATACTCAAACATACAAACGCGCCGCTCACCTGCTGTTGGCGGATGGAGACCAGCGTGGCCCGACGTGTCGGCGTTCGCAGACCTCAGTGTGCCACGAACCGCAATGCGACGCATTCAACCATCAGTGGATTTCACTTGGTTTCCAAAACCGAGCTGTTTTGTTTCACGGTGGCTGTGATTAGCTGTTCGCATCGCTGCATGGCAATAGAGGAAAAAAAAAACAAAAACAAGCCAAGGCATTACTGTGTTCTGTTTAAGGAAAAGCCTTTCCTTTCAGTGCGTGTGCTCTAGTTGCAGATTCTTTGCACGTACGTATGTTGAGACTTAATCGTTGCTTTCCAAAATGCAGAAAATTCAAATCAAATCTGTACGCCGTTCTTCATTTCTTTTCGGGGTTCTAGAGAACCCGTATCCCTCGCTACATCGTGCTTCACCTTCCACGGGTTGAGTGCATTGTGGGTTTTTATGGCCAGTGTATGTTTTTCATATCGCAGATTTGTGCTTGTGTTTTTTGTGAAACTTTTGCTGTATTTGAACCCCTGAAAAGCCACCCGAGAAAAAAATACTAGAATAAATAATCAAACAAATACATAAGTAGTTGATCATGATCATGTGCAAAACCAGATGCAATTTCCAAAATTTTGCAAGTTTGCGCTTGTACAGTAATATCTTTGGAATTAAATAGATGAAAGATGAGGTTCTCAAACTGTGAAGGTACCTGCGCCCACATCAAGTTTAACCCTCAACGCCCTAAACAGCCGTCAAATACAGTTAAAAAGCTTTCAAATTTACCGCTTGTCTGCAAAATCATCAGCAAATTCGTCTTTCTCAACAGTGCAAATACTACATGAGCACTTTAACTCTTCAACCTGATGATGCTAACCCTACGGGGTTAACAGGCTGCACCAAATTAAGCAGCATCGTGTTACGGAAGAAAACAAAAACTTTTAGCAGGAAGAAAAAGCTTGTGCACCCCCGTCTGCAAAGTGAAATGGTTCATGTCCGACCTCCCATTGATCAGTGACATGACGATGATGTTTTCATCTCCCGTTTCCATGGCGGTAGTCTTCAGAGATCTGTGTTCTCAGCAGTTCGAGTGGAGCCGTCGCGTCACGCTGAGGGGCAAACAAACACATGTGGACGGCACATGAACGTCAAGTCATAATACCTTCTTATGCTTCAAATCTCTCACGTTCCGTCTCCTCTCGTTCGTCGTCTTTGTTCTAACCTCCTTTTGAGGGTGTTTTTCAAAACAGGCGTTATTGACGTTGAAGTCCTAATCAAATGCAGGCATCTGGGGATAACTGGAACCATGACGCGGGGGAGGGGCTTGGCCGTAGCATTAAAAGGCATAAAAAGATTGTCAGCACAAGCTGGTCAAGTGTTTTCCAAATCTGTCACTGTTTTCAATTGAAGAGGCGTCATATTTGTGTTTGGAGGGAAGTTACTCCCTTGATCATTTTGATCCCGTGGGGAGAGAAATTAAAAAGCTTTGCAGTGGCAGAAGCAAAACGTCTTCAGCCCGTTCTCGTGTAGTGGAATCCTTGTAATGAGTTTATTCCGAGATTTGCATTTTGTTTTAATTGAATGCAGTATAATATCTTTCTCTGTGTTTTTTTTTTCGTCCCATCAAACTTCTTCTGGCGTCGTACCCGCTGAAACCCGAGCTGCCTGTTAAACAGATACATACTCATATGACAGATTATGCAGTAAGTAATTATGAGCCTGACAAAGTGGAATGACTCATGCCAAGTATTTATGTCCAGTACCATGTCAATCATTTCTTTATTGTGACACTGAGGAAGATTTTGCCGGGGCCCGCCTCCGGGGCAGGACATGTTCTGTTTGCTCTGTTTGGGAAGCGCTAAACAAACGAGGAATGTCTCTGTGGACCCAGACCTGCTGAATCGAAACATATGCGCAGTCGTGTCCCGAAACAAACTGCATCTGACTTTGTAAAACGCGCCTCATCTGTGACCTGTTGCATAATGATGTACGTTATAGAGATGGATTAATTCATCGGTGCTGCTCAAGTGATTTATTTTTAAGTCCACTGAGAACAAATCCTCACCAAGGAGTCGTTGCTTCAGATTCATTCCCACACAGCAAAGCACGAGACACAACATATTAGCAAGTTTTTAAAACCCGCTGTCACAGATCTGGGTTTCAAACTGGACAGTCGTTTTAAAGTAGACGGTAGTGCAGTCCAGTTTCTTTCATTAGAGACGACTGGCCGAGGTGAAACCATTTCTTTTGCAGCGACAGTTTGAGACGCTTCTCCAGGCCTTTGTCACCACTCGGATTAACCGCAACGCCCTCTGTTTTGGTGTTCGCCAGGTTTCTCTCTGGCGTCTTCGGCTGCTGCACGTCTTTTAACATTTCACCTATTTTAGCTGCCTGTTCATTTTAAGATTATTTTATTTGTTTCTAAGGCCCCCCCGACCTCACAGAGCTGCTTCATGTGCACGGCCCTGGACGCGCTCTCAGGTCAGCTGACCAGCTGCTCCTGGATGTCCGAGGACAAAGCCAAAGCTCAGCGGTGATGGGGCCTTGGCGGAGACGGAACTCTCTGCCTTTGAATGTCAGGCAGACCTTGTCCCTTTTAAAGACCCCCCCCCCGGGTCCTCCCTGGCATTTTACCCCATTTTTATTGTTCTATTATATTCTATTATTTTTTTTTATCGTGTTTTAATATCTTACGTATCTTATTGCTTTTATTGTTTTATTGCTGTTTGTTATTTTAAATTATGTTTTTATGTGTTTTGTATTTCTTATGTGTAAGGTTTTTTGCTGATGTGGTCCAAATGTGCAGCACTTTGGCCTGTTTGGAATTTAAAGGGCTTTATAAATAAAGTTGGGACAGTAGACAAAGGAACAAACATAAAACAACGCTGGCTTAGCAACACAGTAGCAGTTACACTCGTCGGTAGCTATAAAATCGTGAAGCTGCGACGCGTTCTGCAGGCTGCTCCGTGGCCGTGCAGCGCCGTGGCACAACTCTGCTGAAATCGGGCTCAAACAAAGAGCTGCATCACGGTAACTTGATTTGTAACGCTGTGATTGTGATTTTTTTTTTTTTTTTTTGCTGCTCATAAAAATCCTGCCTGTCACTCACCGTCGATAAATTCTGTTTGTTCAAGAACCTGTGATGTTCTCCGAGGCAGAGTTCTGTTTACAGGCCATGGAGACTAAACTGTGTGAAGTGACTAAGAAGTCGTAGCTCCGTGTATTTGTGTATTTGTGTATTTTGGGCCCCTGCTCCAAAGGTTATTTATTTAATCAGGTATTCATTCCAACGCTGCTTTTCCAAGGTAAGAGTGAGGTGATTCCCATTAGTTCCATTTGATTCAATTAGCCAGATCGAGTCTCGGGTGCACATTCTCTTCACGGGTCAGAGGTCGTGCCGTTGTGACCATTGCTACATATGCCAGCAATAAGATTGGCGGGTGAAATGTCTTCCTGCGTGAATATGACGGATTTGTCCCAATTCCAAATGCCGTGATTATTCCCTGCGTGATTTTAAGAGGTGGTGGGTGGATGCCTAAAGGATTTTTTTTGAGAAAGCTAGATTTGAAAACAAATGGTATAAAAGAGATGAACTCGCTGTTGATTAGGGGGCAGTTGAGCTCATTGTGTGGTCAGATTAACACCGGCATCAACAGAAACAACTGAGTTTGTACAAACAACTTGACAGGTTTATCTTTTTTCACACCACGTAAACACCTGACACGTGACATAAATGTTCACATGGAACATGAAACAACAGGAAGCAGAGCGTTTTGAGCACAGCCGGGGTCTGTACCTGCCGACATCAACGTTTAGAATCTAACTTTTATGGCATAAGGCAAAGTAATTTTGCAGTCGATACACATTCATATTCAGATACAGAACCGCTGATCAGTGGCAAAGTACGTGAGTTACATGTACATACGTTGGGTCTGGTTGTTTATGACCTGTGACCTGTGACCATGACGAGCTCTGCACTGACCAGCAGAGACATCGATTATAATAAATAACCCATAAATCAATCAATAAATACATCTACAAGTCATAGTTGTCAAAGTGTTTAGTCACCAGCAGCTTTTATAAGTTAATATCATTATTAGCCTTTAAAAATACACTCTCATCTGACTAATAGTTTTGATACGTCACAGCAGTTTTCAAGACAAAAAGCTGAAAAAGTGGACGTTTGACCCGAAGCTTGAGGAGTTGTGAAGCGTTTCTCGGAGGGTGGTGGACACGCCGAGCTGTACATTCAGTCTCTGTTTGGTTTCGCATCGTCTCACCGTTTATTGACATTGCCGCGCATGCCTTACACAGCGCAACGCTGCACACACACGCACGCGCTCACGCACACACTCTCATACTGCTGTTTTTGTTGGACTCTGAGGTCTGAGACCTGCAGTGTGTCACAGTGGCTGTGGGGAGTCAGAGAGAGACCAGGTGCATTGTGTCCCTGCATGTTTGTGTGTGTGTACGATTTCCCATATTTCCAGTGCCGTCTCCGGTACAAACCAATCATTCATTCACTGAATCGCAGGCTAGAATTGTAGAAAATAAGACTATTATGAATGCTATCATACTCTTCTGTTTTATTTCACACATAGTCATAGAAGAAGCAAAGAGGGCGACCGGTCGCCAGTGGATGATTGGGCTGCATCGTTTGGTGAAAAAGTCACGGACGATTTGATTTAAAATTAATTTGCAATTCTCAGTGGTAATTTGAGTTTATTTGGTTGTCAGAGAAAATGCATACATTAGTCATTTAGAAATGTCAAAGTCAAACATACAAGTCCAGTAACTTTAGAAGCAAGTCCCGTCTTTCCTCTTGCGTATCGTGTCCGCTACCTGTCGCCAGGCAACGAGGTATGTGCACCTTTTAAAGGGCAGCCCTCGTGACAGCATCATTTCAAAGTTACAGCTGTGATGTCATTTACTGTGCAGCCGTGCTACATTCAGACGCATTGATTTTGTCGGACTGACCAATGGCACGTGAACGAAGACGGAAAGTAGCTGAGCACAGACGGTCGAGCTCCACCTCCATCTGGTAAACAACGCCGAAATCTTTACAAGAGAAAGCTGCCTCACTCACACCAACCACAAATGACGACATTTACGAGCCGTTTAAAACCGTTCTCTGTGAATCAGATGCTCGTCCTACAAGCAGTTATTTTTTATTTTCGAGCATTTTGTTTCTTTTCGGTTAGAAACTGCCCCCAGCGTTGAGATTGTCATTGCGAGGGTGCGTAGTGGAAGCAGAAGTATGTTTTAGAAACCACACCGACACAAATTCCACATGAATGTATTCACAAACTATCGTCCAAAAATGTACTTTTACTTTTCAAGCTGTGGTCCAGAGAGTTGAGAGTGGAAGTGTGCTGCTGTCCTGCTCCGGGCGAAATGACAGGGTGGCGAAGCAGGATGACGGCAGGCTCTTTGACAAATTGGTTGTTAATGAGAGGAGAGTCCGACTGGTGCTGGAGAATGAACCTCTAATTCCATGTTCACATGGGTGCAGAGCTTTAAGAGGCCACCGCGGCCTATGGGAACTACAGCACACAAGTATGTTGGATTACATTTTTAAAATTTGAACCGTGATGAGCACACCGATATCCTTGAGACCTTTTTTGGGAGATGCATCTTTGTATATGCACCACTGTTGTCAAGCTGGTACAGATGCTGAAGGAACCTGAAACGTAGGCCGTCTCTCCTCAGTCATCCTGGTTGGATCAGCTACAGTTGCTAACTCCGTAGCACTGCTGTGACTGTTTTCAACTCCGGGAGTGAGGTCGTAAGCGGAGTTGACTGGCAGGGCACCTGTCCGATAATGTCCCGCAACAAACCGTGGGCTACTAGCTCATTCGTCAGCGTTGGAGACTGCACCTTTATGGGCAACCAAAGGGGAATTCTGATGCCTAGACCCAGTCGTCCTCTACTTTAGAACTTTTTTCTAAAACCCAGAATCCACTATACACTGCTTTTTGCGCATCACTGTTTAACCTCGGCCCATGCCCTACCGTTCCCACCCAAGTGTCATGAAAATCGGTGCAGTAGTTTTTTTATTGGCAGCCAAAAAATAGTGTTGAAAACAAACTTGGTGGATGGAAAAGTTACATTTTAAATACCTGTGTGGGTATTTGTATTTGTAAGAACTATTTATAGAGGACTTTTTTTATTTTTTTTAAACTATTGGTTAGGGAGGCTGTTTTGGTCCCTCATCTCACATGACGAGTACAGAAATATGCTCTTATGGTTCTGGACGAAAGGCAAGCGACTAAGTGTCTCCTCTTGGTCTCAGGCAGAAAAAAAAATGTTTAACAGCCCTCATATTAAAGGATAAAAACTGTGTTCTAGCATGGTGAGAACCTGGCTTGGACTCAACAATATGGACCACATTTCAAGAGAACTGCTTAGTCTCACTCTCTCAAAGATTTATTTCACAGGCATTGTATGAAAAGAGGAAACGGTAAAGCTTCGCTATAGGGGAAAATACTTACAAACCCCGTAACATATTGGTTTTGTAATATATTTGTAGTCTCTTTTCATTACAATCAAAGTATATGAAGATTTGAAGTGTGTTTTCTCCTCCCAGAGCTTGTTGCACTTGTCCTTCAGTGGTTAATTTTGGAGACAAAGTAATTTTCTCGCCCTGTGTGAGATGTACGATCATGCAGTGTGTTGTCGACTCACTGCCTCCTTACACTTAAAAAAAAACGGCCATTTGGCCATGTTTCGGGAACCGGCTCCCCTTTTTATATGTTAAAAATATTGAGCTGTGATCAATTTTGTGTTTTCATTCATGCGATGGAAAATAATATGGACCCAGAATGCGGAGCCCGGCGGTCTTAATAGGTTCCACGTCGCTGTTTTTATGGGAGCTGCTCGACTCGACGCAGAGCAGCACAGATGTCGGACGTGGAAGAGGCGAAGGCTGTTGAAGCATGGTGTGGTCATCTGTGTGTTTTCATGGTGTTTGTGGAGGCAGCGTTGACAGGGATTTCAAGTCATCTTCCCGCCCTTTGGAGGCCTCCGAGCTGCCGGTCGCGCATGTACGCGCCGTCCAACAGAAGCCCAATAAAGACTACACAACTGCTATGTGTCTGTGAAAAAGTCTATTAAAAGCCAGTCCAAAATTTTAGTGAACCACAAAAATGTTGTATTTTGGAAACTGCAGACTTAAGCTGCAAAAAATGATGGAAAATGTGCATTTGATTGATCACTTCTTGTAATGAAATTTAAAACACGGGCGACTTGTACGTTTTTCAGAGGTCATTAAGAAATTGTATTAATGTTACAGCCTGTTAATGAAATACTTGGACCCTCGATAGCCATGCCTAAGTGAAATTCTGTTTGGTTCTGTCTTTTTAAAGGATTTCACATGGACCATTTGAGTGGTGTTTGGTCTGGCTGCTGACACATCCAGTGATGGATTTAAGGAACAGGACAAGCTTACATTGACAGACAGCTAAAGTAGGGGCAAGGCAAACGGGAGGATATTTGTCTTCTCATTTTGTGGCCTGGACCTTGTATTTGCATGTCATTACTGATCCGACAGTACACAAAGTGTCCATTCATGGCTGCTGTCCCTCTTCTCCACCACTACCTTCCTTTAAGACCTGACTCCACAAACCGCCAGGCCCAAAGGCAATTAGTTTTTTTACCTTATCCACTTGAAACTGTGGGAGTAGATTTTGACGATTTTCTGGTTTGAACCGTAGACTGTAGATATTGGTGGACAAAGTGACTGTGACGTCACCCATTGGTTTTTGAATAGCTGTTTTGAGGCTAATAGAGTTGTCATTTCCCGGTTGACATTTTGGAGCCAAAAATGGAATGTTACCATATTTGGACGAATGGCGGCGGAGCTAAAAAGGAAAAAAAAGTCACATTACAGTGTTGTTGGTGTAAACACTTACCCACAACTATAGTCACGTGAATCTCAGGTAAAATTATGCTCTGTTGAATTAATAGAAGATAAAAAGGTCCAACTCCATTGGTGAGTTGAGTTACAATAGCCACATGTCAATCAAATTCCACAACACCAGTGATTTGTCAGATTACTCCAATTCAATTTTATTTGCATAGTGCCAATCATAATCAACGATTATCTCTAGGCGCTTCATAATTCCAAGACCAAAACCTCGTGACTATACAGAGAGTAAACCCAACAGAACCACCGAGAGCAAGACAAGGGCGACGGGGGAGGGAAAACTTCCTTTAACGGAAGAGAAAAACCTCCAGCAGAACTGGTGGCTCAGGGTAGTCGGCCATCTGCCTGGACCGGTTGGGGTTAGTGGACAGAGGAGAGACAAAAGAAAAGAGTAGAGATAGAACAACAGTGAAGTCCGTTGTTGAGGAAACTTAACAACCTCTTCGGCAGCAATCCTATCGGAACTAGCCACCTGGTGGAGGCACTTCGACTGTACGGTATTCCTTTGCCAACTCGTGTTTTAGGGCTCATGTTGAAAAATCAAAAACAAAGCACTATTTCAGGTGAAAAAAGCACAAATGAAGCACAGAGCAGTCGGTCTTGAGCAGCCGGTTGTTAGCACTGCAGAGCAGCGCGGAGTACCGCGGAGCACACACGCTCTTGGGACCTATTTTACTTGCAACTTGAGGTTTTGCTCGTGAGCTGGTGCAAAATTCTGCGCAACATCTTACTCATATCACGAAAAAGTCGTATGTTGATGCGCTCGTATGACGGTGTACTGCTGTATATGCTTTGTCAAAAAGGAAAGTCAAGTCTAGTGTTAAAGCTACAGAGTGTGTCTGCATCCCGGACCCACATTGGACGTTGATTCCACAGGAGAGGAGCCTGGTAACTGAAGGCTCTGCCTCCCAGTCTAGTTCTAGAGATTCTAGGAACCACA
>JAQQAE010021649.1:0-10418 GCA_029823295.1 Pseudamia nigra | reverse complement strand
ACATCCCCAGTTATAAGAGGGTGTGCACACTTGTGCAACCTCATTATCTCAGTTATTTATTTTTAATTCACCTCCCTTAAAGATTTCAGTTTGTTTTTCAATTGCGCTGTAGAGGTTATAGGTCACATTAAAGTTAGAAAAAGTTGTGAATTTATTTATCTTGGTATCACCTTTTTACCTCACAAAAACCTGGCATTTCAACAGTGGTGTGTAGAGTTTTGAGATCCACTGTATATCCCCCTAATCCCTAGGACCAGAGTGTCCAAACTTTACCTTTTGGTACATCTCTTGGGGGGAAGGAGTACCATGGTAATCTTGACCTACTTTGCATATTTAATTAGGTCACAGGGTCATTTGGTGAACATCTTTTGGGCTCTACAGACCTAGCCTTTAGAGCTAGGGCTCAGAGTTTTTATATGTATCTACTAGGTGCCCAGGGACAACCTCTAGTATACCACATGACCTGATGACCTTGAACACTGGCAGGGTCTGAAAGTGAATTTGTGAATTTTTCCTTGATGTATATTTTTTGTAAAATATAAAGCCTTTTGGCATGGGATTTACCAATTCATGGTTTTCTTGTTCAAATCAGTTAAATTCAGTCCAGTTCAATTCAGTTTATTCAAGTCAATTTAGTTACATTGAGTTAATTTAATTTCTGTTCAACTTAATTCACTTTTGTTCAGTTCATTTCAATTCAGTTCATTCAATGTAATTTACATATATAGCACCAATTATAATCCAAGATTATCTCTAGGTACAGACCATAGACTGTATATATTACTGGACAAAGTTTCTGAAGGTCGGTTTTCAGGCCAATTGGGTTGTCACTTCCTGAACAGCATATTGGAGCCAAAAACAGGATGTAACCATATTTGGACAAACAGCAACAGGACAAACGAAGCATTCATGCCAGGGGTACTGATGGGAAGCTAATATTAGCCGCTAGCGTACTGACACAGTAAAACTTCACCATGCAGCGTCAAACAAAGTCATATTACGGTGCTGTTAGTGTAAACACTTACCCACAGCTGCAGGCGAGTGTATCTCATGTATAACTATGAACATATTGAATAAATGTGTGACGCAGCGGTAAGGAATTTGGTTAGTCTAGATTAATTTAAAATTACAACAACGCCACCTTGGGAATTTCACCCAAGGAAATATAGGAAAACCAAAAAAACAGATGTGGCACACAGGTCAGTACCTGATGAAGCACAGAGACGGAGTTCTAGTTAACAAAGGCTCAAAGTTTATTCTCTACATTCGTTAATATAATTCTTAAAATGGTACTTGCTAACACAACACAGATAAGACAGGCTGAGGCCTACTAATGGCTACTGGTGCTTCAAACTAATCTAAATCAATGGCCACATACAGGGGGGAGAAACGGGAGGAAGCAGCATCCCTCGTACGGTGTCAAAAAAAGACAGCAGTAGAGCGCGGCCCGTGCTAGCGACACATTCGTGCACTGCCGTATCTGCTAAGGGCGGAAGTCCGACACCGGAAATGAATGGTCAGAGGAGAGCAGGAGAACGTTCCAGGCAAAACGATCGCTCTTAAAGGGAAGTTCGACCGGGCCATTGGCTGTGCGTGGTCAGGTGACTCAGTGCATGAATGACACAATTTACTACTGCTACAAATGGAAGATACGAAGGTCCAAATCGGTGCGACTTCACTAGCGAACTGTTACTATAGCGACATGTCAATCAAACCCCAGCACGGCAGTGATTTGTTGGATTATTTTCTGTAATATCAAAAAGTTAAAGCTGGACCATCAGGTTGCTTATTAGAGGGACCAAAAAAAACGTTTGAGACCATGATGACCCATGAAAAAAATGTATTCGCTTAGTATTTTCAGATAGAATCACATGTACAGTATCTCAATGGGAAAAAAGCTTCTTGGAGCCAGACAATCAGTTTCACAGCAGCCAAGCGGTAGGATTACAACTTAAAGTTACTTCCACATTGGCCTCACTGAACTGCCCCGGTCGTTGCCCCTTGGTGCAAACCCAACAAGATCTCAGAGAGCAAGCCTATAGGATGACAGGGCAGAGGAAAAAAGGCGAGATGCTAAACCTTGAGTGCAAATGGGTTTGGGGTAAGTGGCCATTTTACGCGACCATTTCGGTGGACAGAGGACAAACAAAAGTACAGAAACACTGAACAACACAGACTTTCCTTCATACAATAAATTAAGTTTAGGAAATTTGCGAATATATATTGTATGTTATAATGTTTAGATGCAGGTGTGTTTCTATTTCTGCCAGATTTTTAAACTTGGAGGCTTGAATCTGCACCATAAAGGATCTTTTATGGATTCTCTACAACAACTGAGCTAAACCTACTAAGGAGACAGGGAATATGCTGTACTGTATACATGTTAAAAAGACCAGAATAACCCCAGCACATGTCATATTATATGCTGTTTACCTGTACTGGAATAATAGGAGAATATTTGCATTTAAATTTAGTCAGTGAGACCCATGTTGAATTGAAAATGTTCATTATGAATTTAATGCCAAAACTGAATTTCTGAGATAGTGTTGATGTTAAGATCACCTGCGTTTTCCTGCTGTGCCTGATTGAAATGCCTGCTGCAAAAAAAGATCTATTGCATCTAGCATTTCATCTTGATAACTAGGGCACACATGAAAAGAACTACTCAAATTGAGACTGAATTACTTTACTACTGTCAAAGCACAAAGAACAGACCTTGCTGGAGTAGTAAAAATGAATACTGTTCAGTTTGAATCAACATCAAAACAGGTCTGCCAAATGATGATCCAATAAAAACAGGTCCCCTAGGTATTTTCAGAGATGAATGTAGTCTGTACAGAATAGATAAACAAACCCCATTTGACAGCACCCATAACTTTCTGAAGAGTTTTTGGAAGGTTGAACAAGAATCCTCAGGGCCTCACCATATTCACACTGCCTCTGATCTAAAAATGGACTTACACCCATGAAAGAAATGTATTGTCTTAGTATTTTCAGATAGAAGTCCAATGTATATCTGTGGGAAAAAGCTTCCTGGAGCCGGATGAATGGTTCCCCAGCGGCCAAGCGGTGGTATGACACGATTTTTACATAACCAAGAAAGACCACCAAACGCAAAAACAAACATATTAAAACAATATTATATATAAAAAGCATCTCCCGATCTCAAACAGAACTGTTTCAGCTGAGGATAAAAGACGTTTGTGGATTTAACTGAGAATCCACTGTAAAGGCCAGCGCCATATTGATGACATCACAAACAGAACACGGCGCCTGTCAGCAGCCATATTCTGGGTATAAGCCTTTACAGATATGAGTCGTATTTGGCGAGACACAGCTGAGTGAACACCGTGACAGTTCTAACAGCCCTGACCACATGTCCACCAATGAGAATGATGGGTAAGACTCTCAAGGGCACAAACACCTGGGTAACAGACTGATAGTTTTAGATCCGTGATGCTGGGCAGTAATTTACATTGATTAATGATGATCATGTATCCAGTGGTGTGATAACGATTTTTTCCCTTCCCCTCGGGTGGCCCCATATCCGGAGATAAGGTCTCATTTTACTGATACTCACCGCTCCTGCCTTTTGATCAGTGAATAAAACCGCATATCATATACACCTCTGTAATCGACAGAATGTCAGCTAAAAATGTATCTAAATCAGTTTCAGATCAACAAACAAAGCCCACACAACAAACCATTATGTACAAAGAGTCTTCAGAAGACTCGGCAAAGATTCGGTGAAGAGAACTTCACCGAATCTTTGCTTTTTCTTATACTGTGGTTCATAAACCAAATGTAAATCTAGATTATAACACACTCAATGAAAGCTTACGCCGAGCTGAAATGAGCTGTATAGAACTTGTATATATAACTTATGTACATAACTTTCAACACCTCACAGAAAAACAGACAAACAATAGACAAAATCACAGCAACAAAACCCAGCAATGATAACAAAGTTTGTGTTACCGTTGATGTTTCTCATCAAAAGTTTATCCAATGTGAATAAAACTCCATATTTCGGTAAATCTGATATATTTCCAACAGCTATAAAATCACTCAACATTCTCTTCCTTTTGGGCCATAATACCGTGATGAATGTGATCAGACTTCATGCATAACAGCATGTGCTTCCGTATTTTCGTCCGTGAAGTGACGCTGCATGGCAGTGAACGCTCCATTTCTTCAAAAGATCAGCATCCATAGGAAATCTAAATTAAACCAAAACCGTCCTCGCAACTGTTTGAGTTGTCGTCAGCCACACAACGATCACACATGACTGGCAATCCCACCACTTCCAGTTGAAATTCGGACACCGACATACAAAACAAAACAAATAGCTGGCAGCTGATGGAAACGGTCTCTGCTCGTGATGTCATATCCAGTTGACCTAGTTTTATGGAAGCTATCACATTTTTCCTGGTGCTCGAAAATCAAAATCAATAAATTCCTGGTTTGTGAGTTGGCATTTAATCAATCGTCATATGAAAGAGGAAATTATGGAATAAAAGACAGAATATATGGAATGCCATAATTACATGTTGTTTTCAGTCAGCAGCATTTTAATTTCTACATATAATAATTACAGCATTGCTTATTTTCTTACTTTCTCCCCATGTACTGTATTCTTCTTCCATATGTTCATTCCATGTATGTTATCAGTCAAAACTTTATACAGACCTTCTCCTTCAGTACTGTTTCCTTCTTTTTACTATTTCCAACTTTGTACTTTAATACTGAAGACATTCATACTGTGAGAGAGCAAGTATGCAATTATGTGGTAAATAAAAAACGATGATATGCTCCACCCCAACTCACATAAAATCACATCCCCAAGCCCTAATACATTACTGTTTATTTCCTTGCACTTTCAGCATATAATAACAATGGGGAATTTTAATTTCTATATCTTGTGCAATATGTTTGTATACCATAATCTTCTCATCTATTATTTAGTCAAAGGTGAAATTGAATGAGAGTCTGAGTGTACAGGCTGCATGTTACCCATGTTTGCATATTCTTCTTCACATGCACATAATTGCTATTAACAAAAAACAGACTTGCAAACACATGCTTAATCAGACTGCACATGGTGCTTTTAAAGAATGGTGATTACAGCATGCTTACTACTCTGTCATAAGTGGCTTATTATCATACATAATAAACTGTGTGTAGAAATGTATGTGTAAGTACTGTGCGGTTTATCAAGTGTGAGGCCTGTCTGTTTAGAGTACAGAATAATAATAAAAAACCCTGAAGGAGAGGAACAAGTGTCTTATGTTTTTCCTGAGTGCATGTTACGGCTCTTGTGGACATGTGATATTTGTGTAAGAGAGTCATCAAGTGTTTGAATGTGCAGATACTTGAAGGCCTGATCCTTCCCTTTGTTGTCATTGCTTTGAACGAGGCCACTGGTGAAAATGAAAAACTAACTTTTCTGTCTCAGCTGGACTAAGGCAAAGATGCTGTGTTTGTGGACCTGGCTGTATGGTCCGCTCTGGGCTCTGCTCTGGGCTCCGCTCTGGGTTCCGCTCTGGGCTCCGCTCTGGGCTCTGCTGCCCATCTTGGGCTGGGGACACTACGGCCCAGAGCCCTTCGGCCCGTCCTGCTCACTTGCCTGGGGACAGATGAAACAGGAGGGATTTTCATTTGTCATCAGTGTGTTTGTCTTCAACCTCCTCTTGCCCAGTGTTGTCATCATCTACTGCTACTTGGGCATGGCCATCAAGCTTTGTGTTACCTACAAAAAGTTTACAAGCAACGGCGTTCGGGTACCCAATATTGTCAAGCTCCACTGCAGGCTGTTAATAGTGAGTAACTCTTTAAATGATGCTAGGAATTGCCATTTTTTTATATAAACTTACTGTGGTCATTTCAACAACCACATTGTCTTTGGGGGGTTTCTTAAAAAACAATTTCCCTGGTGTAGTGTTTCTTTTAGGAGGAAAAGTGCGTACTGCTTCAGTGGCAGAGGTCAAAGGGGAGGAGAATTTAGAAAAATAAATCAGCCAATTTAAAAATTACAAAGCACTCAGAGAGCGCAGACTATAAGGGAATGGTACATGTGATTATAGAAGGCTGTCCAGACAACTTCAAAACATAATATCTACCATACTTACACATAAACAGGTTCTAATCTGAATCCTCCATCTGTCCTGCAGATTGCAGTGTTGGCTTCATTGTCTGCTGGACCCCACACAGTTTGGTCAGTCTGTGGTCTCTTTTCCACGACAGCAGCCAAAGAGCTCCACTGTACACAATCCCATCATCTACTACCTCTTCAGCAAGAACTTCAGAAGGGAGGTGCAGCAGACACCCTGCCTCTGTGCCCCCTCAAATGTCTGCCATTTGTCCAACACCATCGGCGACAACAGTATTTATATGGTCAGCACCTGCAACAAGCCCAAAGCAGCACGACCAGCTTTGCAGGCGTTCACAGATACTACCCCAGTGTCACTGACCTGAGAGCTGGAGGAAAGACTTTACTGTTCCACTCTGTGAACTGTGGAAAATAATCAGCAAGATGACTATATGAATGACTCAATGAATGTTTGCAGAATAGGTTAAATGCTGTGAAAGATTAACCAGCAGGGTGGATAGGATTTAAATCTGTATTCATATCTAGCTCTGAAACCATCACTTTTTGTCAAGCAGATAATCTACTCAATTAAACACATTACAAAACCAACGGATGTACAACAGACTGATAAAACTAGGGGTGTCAAAATTTACTCGTTAATTTCCTTTAGTTACACAAGTTTAAATTAGAAAAAAATATACATATACCACTTATTTTACATAAAATATACAATTTAATGTAAAATAAGTCATTTTAGTTGAGTGTCTATATCACCTTCTATCTTCTGAGTGTTTTTGCTCCCACAAAATGAAAAACAATAAATGGGTATTAATTGTGATCAATCAAAATTAATCCAGTGACCCTGTGATTAATTTAGATTAATAACAAATGCATATTAATCGTGATTAATTGTGATTAATCAGATTAAATATTTAAATCATTTGACAGCCCTAGATAAAACCTGTATTTTCTGCACAGAAAGCGTTTCAGCTTCAGTCTATTGACGTTGAGGTCGACGTACATGTATCTGTTGTTCTTGAGGCAAGTTTAATTCTGTAACGTACTGAATGTTATAAAATTTAATGTAACGTTATGTCACGTAATGTCCAAATGCATCTGACTTCTATCGAACTCCACTTCTATTGAGTTTGATTGTCACAAACATCTAAATGCAGCAGTCATTTCTGGAATTTGAAGTGTTATGAAGTTCAAAAATACCGAAGCCTGTATTTAATGTTGACTGTGACTTTTGACATTTGTAAATCTAGTGCTAAGAACTTTCTATGTATATGTGTCCACACATTGATCATGTTTGAGAATAAACTGACTGAACATCCTAAATGGAGACAGAGTGAGGCTTACCATTTCTGTTGTGATGAATATACTTTTAAGTCTTCTGTGTTACAATCTGACATTCAAGTCTCATTTTTCAGGTGCAGTCGAAGTTCGCATCTGAAATGTCAGAGTTAAATCAACATACAATCCATAGTCACATTTCCATTTGATAAGAGGCTCTGTGGTTGTGTAAGTACAATAAAAAAGCATGTGATCCCCAAGAATTGAAGTTATGGTAAGTCTTCATATTGACATGCAGTATGTGAGGAGGGTACGCGCTCAGGGAACTTTGGAAATACATTTTATGTAATCTCCTTGTCATTTTACAGCTGCAGCTGTGGAACAGATGTCACGAGGCTCAACACGTGTGAAACAATAGCAACAATGAGACTTTGGTTGAATTCTTTATGCATTTACAGCTGAACAAGAATATAAAGGTAACACTTGTTTTTGTTGGCATTATGGATTCATAAACTGTAAAGATGTAAGATTACCTTTATACATGCAAAAGGCTTATTTGTCTCAAAATTGGTTTATAAATGTGTTAAATCTGTATTATGGTGTTTTCACATGTAAGAGTTCAAACCAAAGTGTGAAACAACGTTAAACTTTTTGTTTTTGTACCCATTTTATCCAATTAAATTGTGCTTCCACAGCACTATTTTGACAGTGGTTTTGTCACATACTGTATATGTGATGTGTCTCCCTGTACAGTACTAGACACTGATTGATTTCTCGACAGCCTGTTTCTGATGCTGATTAAAGAGCATGATTGCTGCAAAATTATTGTGTGTTGGCCTGGTCATAATAAGAGGACATTCTAAAACTGAAATTGAAAAAAAAAGAAACTCATTTTATGCCTTTTAGGGAAATGCAATGTGCAGTTCTTTCACGCAACTCAATACCACAAGTTTAGAGGTACTGAGTGATTGGTGCACCAGCCGTAGGAACGTCCACCAGAGCTGATAAACCTTCAGTGTTTTCAGAATATTTGGCATTGCATAAAATAGACCTCACCACTGCAGACCACGTTACCATGCCTGCCCAAGACATCACATCACCTGAGATAATAGTCCTCGGCCTTTCTGGGATCTGGATCTGACTGCAGTACGTTAGCATAACAAATTCTATTGGGCAAGTGCTCCCCCTCACTGGTGTGGTGCACTGAGAAGAACTGTGCTCTCAGACAGTGCACACTGTGTCAGATGTCAGCAGGAGGTATGGTGTGGGGATGGGAATTGGCTTGCTGTTTGTGGTCAATGGACAACTGACACAAGTGCATGTTCTCGAAGACGGCCTGAATGCACAGAGACAGGGTGATGTCATCCTTAGGGCCCGTTAAACCAACATGTTGCTCATTTCTGTTCTTGAATGGCCCGAATAACCACCAGAAATGTCAACAACAGAGAACTTTTTTTTTCCATTTCATGCTGTGGACCCATTTTCATTTCATGCTGTGGATATGCTATTAGTAGGATAGAGAGTTGGTAGCAAGCTATGTCAAATTGATGCCAATATCCAGCAATTTGGCACAGCCTCTGAGGACTAGGAGTGAACAAATATTCCACAGGCCATAGTCATTAACCTGATAAACTTAATTTGAAGATGTACTGTGCCACACGACACAAGGCAAAAGGTGGTCAACATGTTTTATGATGTTTTATTGTCCTTTTATTTTGACCAGTCAAAGGCACACCTGTGCCGCAATAATGCTCTTTAATGTCTCACCGGCGGGGAGAAATGACTGTTTTAACAAAGGTGAAGTGCTCAGTAGTACAGGTTTTAGTACACTTATGAACCAAATTTGAGAGATGTAAGGCTTTTGTTTGCATGTAGGTAATTGTTACATCTTTTAATTCAGTACATGAAAATGGGAGCAAAAAGTAAAGTGTTACATGTATGTTTTTGTTGAGTGTACGGTCAACTGATAGCAGAGAAAACTGAGCATGTCATTAATGCAAACTTCACTGCCTAAATTGGAACTGCTGAAGTAAAAATAACATTAAGAAATTTCTTTAGGCCTTTACACTCCCTGAAAGAACAGCCATTGATGAAACACCGCTGTCCCTCTTTAGTCCTGTGCCTTTTGTTGTTGTTATTGCTATGGCAACCCATCCATTTTTACTTCTTGGTCTGTAGATGCTCTCAGATTGGTCCTTGGTCTTCCTCACTTCCTTGAGCTTTATTTTATGATAAAGTTTTCAAAGTGTGAGACCATATCAGTTTCTGGCATTTCCTCCTGATTTGGTTTGCCATCATTTCTTAGGTGGTCAGCATTTATAGTCACCCAGGAAACATTCTTCTTTAATTGTAATAAGAAAAATGAACTCACAAATCATGTTATTCTTATGTGCTTTACTCTTACAAATGCAACCCGTTAAAACTGTTCCTCATCCTACAGGTTTGAGAAAGGCAGCCCTAAACAGTTTGCTCAAAGTATCTTACAATGCGTCATGAAAATAGTGACCAGGGCATGCACACAGCGTAAGGTGTTGCAGTTTACAGATATGAAAATCACTACTACACAATTCCAATGACTATTATAATTATGACGCAACCTTTGGAGTGTCTGCAATCTTGGTATACTGCTCACAGTACCCACTGAAGTACTTGGTGTTTGGTGTTGTCATACAGTGATGAATGAGGGACTGACTATTCACACTTGGCTGTAACATGTAATTGGATGATTGACTCACTGCTGAACAGGTCTGAGTGCTTCAGTTCTTTCTGCTGTTAGAAAACACCGCCCGTATCAGAACTCACTTTCCCGCTCTATATACAAGGCCTTTTAAGCTTTTATTTCCTGCAGACACTGTGAGGGCAGCACTTGCTGTGGAGACTTTATAATGCTTTATAATGCTCAAAGACGACCTTTTATTGATGAAGGGTGAACATCTTGTTTATTACTTTGCGTATGTGTAATGTAATTGTAGCACAGGTATGGTCAGATTAAAGAGACATTGTGGTGCTCACAGGGTATTACGGGTCTCTCACC
>JAQQAE010021648.1:0-10418 GCA_029823295.1 Pseudamia nigra | reverse complement strand
CTGCTGAGGTGTTATGGAGGCCCAGGATGCTTCGATAGCGGCCTTAAGCTCATCCACAGTGTTGGGTCTGGTGACTCAAACTACACTGAGAAATGGACCAATGGTCTGCATAACTGATGGTGTTTGATGTTCTCAGTCCCACATGTGGAGGTGGAATCAGGGGAGGAGTCTGTCCAGCTGCCCTGTGAAACCACAGTGAACCTGACAGAGGAACATGTCCAACTATACATTCCATGTGTACGGGAACAGCTCTGACCAACCTGATGAAAAACATGATGTATACAAAAACAGAACTGAGATGAAAAATGACCTGCTGAGAACTAAAGACCTCAGTCTTTAAGATGACGCCTACTTGGCAGCGTATGTTGAACCAAACCCTGCAGACATTGTTCAGCATTAATGTTGCCTTCACCAATGTATAGGTTACCCATGTCATGTGACCTAATGCCCCCCCCTCTCCCACCTGCCCCCAATGCCATCACAGATGCTGATAAAAAGCCAGATGGTCTCTCTCCTCCTTAGCCTGGAGCACATGGTGTCCATGATTTCCACACACAGTTTCAGAGGTGGACTGTTCAAACCGCAGGACAGTCAGTCCACCTTGAATGAGCTCAGTTCAGAAAAGGTGGTGGTGTTTCTGGATCTGGTTTATGCAGGGTTTACACAGTCATTTGTGGATACAGACATGAATTAAATGTGGATCATCATTACATCATCATCATATGTAGGGCAGGAATACTATTGCGACGATGCATCATCAGTAGGGTAAAACTAACCTGTCTCACGACAGTCTAAACCCAACTCATGTTCCCTATTAGTGGGAAATTGTGTCTAAATATGGTCATAGGTGTTTTGATTGACAGGTGAGTCTGAGCCAGAGGCTTCACTGTTTCATTCAACCCTCTAGTTCTCGTTCTTTCAAACAGAACAAATCTCTCTTCAGCAGCCGCAGTTAACCAACGCTGAACAGTTATAAAACTTAGAAAAGCCAACCTCCGCTACTGAGCGAGACAGGGCATTGATTGACAGGTTGTTCATCCTCTGGTCTTAAGATCCGCAAGCTAAGGGGCGGGGCGACTTAAGACGGACCGCTTCTTCCGGAAGTGTCACTTGTACCGTAATGTTTCAGTGTGCGGCGCTGAACGGAATAAACCGTCGTCTGGGTCCAAATAACGACTCAGGACAGGGCAGAGTTTGCTTTTGAAGCCTCAACAGAAATGGAGAGACACGTTAAACGTCTGGATGTGGGTTTAAATTCGGATGTGAAGCTGAGAGGAGCAGGTTGGTTTGAGTCACAGCTCTGCCAGTGCTAAGCTAACTGTAGCTGCTTCGGCTCAGTTTAGATGTTAGTATGTATCTGAAGTTAAACATTTAACTTCATGTTTTCAGTGTTGGGACATTAAACCTGAAACCACTCTGTAAACAAACAAACAGCAGTGACAGAAAACACCTGAGTGTGTAGGAGCTAAGCTGACTGTGAACATGATATTTTATTCCACAGAGACACTGATTAAGCAACAGTATTTACATCCTGACAATTAAGCTGCGCTTTTTCTCTTGGTTTGTGGCGGTTGAGGTCATATATATGTGTTCATTATACTGTGTTCTGCAGACGTCCAGCAGCTGTCGGTGGTTAAAGTCGAGGTTCACCCAGAGCATCAGCCCTCGATCCCCAGTGTGGACCAGGAGGACCCAGAGCCCCCCCACATTAAAGAGGACCCGGAGGAACTGTGGACCAATCAGGAGGGAGAGCAGCTTCAAGGCCCGATGAGACTCAATCCAATTTCAGGTACTCTCTGGAATTTTTTCTGCTCCTTTGTGGAATTCTGTCCTGCTTCGTATTAGGTTTGTTGTGTGCGGACCAATGTCAGGGCTCAACTGTCTGATTGCCTCGGTCACAGCTGTCAAACTCATGCCCTGGAGGCCGAGACCCTGCTGGTTTTCTCTACAACCAGTCACTAAAGCAGGTGATTTCATCGATTATCTCCTCCCCTCAATTTGAAGGAGTGCTAGGGGCTCATTTATAAAGCTTGCTTAAACACAACAAAACGTGGCGTGAGAATGTGCGTGCCAGTACGTAAACTATGATCCTTGCGCACAAACATTTTGGAGACAGGGGAACTTGGTGATGCAGATGGTGAGGTAGTGAATTGAAACCAGATTCATATCATATGTTTCATTTCATTTCACATCAGACTGATATAGCTGTGTAGTCATAAACATCTAAGCCTGTACTGTCATAGAGTTGTTCCTGTAGTGAGACATCACTGCTCCATAAGCGCTCATTTAGGAACTGCAGCTCAGTATGTTCGTATATCATACTTCCAGCTTTAAATGATATACTGTACTAGAGGGTCAACAGCACTGATTGATGCATTAATTGTGAGAAGACATGTAGCAATCAGTCTAATTACTGAGTCAACATATAAATAGTGCAGTGACACTCGTGCGTAATGCTTTAACAGAATGCACTGGCACTGCTTTAGTAACGGGTAAAGTTAGACAGATATTTTTGCTTCCTCCTTCTATCTTCAATAGCTCAAAAGTTGTCAATAGACAGATCATACCTGTGTCTGATCATAGGAAGGTAGGAAACAACATACAACCGTAGTTTCATTGAAACCAGCTGCTCTTCAAGCGATATGAGTTATATTGATCTCTATGTCAGAATTATAAAGTGTGTGAGGACCGTCTACAAAGTGCAACAATTTTTATTATTTATGCTCTTTTTTTTCTTTTTCCATAAACTAATGATTGTAGTATCACTATGAGGAGGGAGTAACTATATGTAGTGATTTTGTGTCCTTAAACTACTTCCTTGTGAAGTTATTTAATATTATTTGTGGCATCTCTTTTCTGGTGTTGTACTTCGTAGACGGTCCCTACACACTTGACTCTCTGTCTGTCTCATAAAGATCAATATAATTCATACTTCTAGAAGGATGATTGATTTCAATGAAACTCTGGTTGTATGTTGTTGTCTATTTTACAATGATAAGACACAGGTATGATTTGTCTATTAACAGCTGGCCACTTATTAGCTATTGATCGCAGGAGGTTGAATTTGTGAATATCTTTACGTAATTCCCCACACACACACACACCTGTGACACAGTGAGGCAATGTGTCGTAATCCTTTTTTAAAATCCAGCCACTCTTCTATCTATGAGATTGGGCTGGTGTTGCTGACAGAATACACTGCTTAATTAATATGACTTCACTTTGTAATTGTTTTTTTTATTTTTGTGCCCCTTGGTTTCATTTAACATGACTTTAGCCACAGCATCGCTGAAGTTGCACTTCTGTCACGTTGTCATGATTTATCACGAGAATCCACTGCATGTCTGCTTCATTTGTGTCTGTGAATATTCACAAGACACTTTGTGTTGATGTTTTAGGGTAAGTTTAGTGTGGATCCTATGCAAGGTTTTATAAATGAGCCCCCTAATCAGTGAAATCACCTGCTTTAGTGACTGGTTGGAAAGAAAACCTGCAGGGTCTCGTCCCTCCATGGCATGAGTTTGACACCTCTGGCCTAGGGCAAGTAAAAGGGCAAGGTGATCCCAGAGCAGCTGAGAGACGTAGTCCCTTCAGCATATCCTGGGTCTGCTCTGGAGCATCCTCATGGTTGGACATGCCCAAAACACCTCATGAGGATGGCATCCAGGAGGCATTGCAATCAGATGTCCATGCCACCTCAACTGGGTCCTCTGGATGTGGAGGACCAGCACTTCTACTCTGAAACCAATTTCCACTTCTTGTGTTTGTGAGTTTGTTCACTTGGTCTAAAGCTCTAGGAACAGAGACTGGTCTGCTGATTCAGAGCTTTCATGGCCTTTTGGTGTAACAATAATACACAATCAGTGACAATGGGCAGCCTTGGAATAGTCCAACCCACCATGGGAATGATTCCAACTGCCTATGACGCAAACCAAACTCTGACTCCTGTCATGCAAGACAAGGCAGGTTTATTTGTATAGCACTAATCATATACAGGGCAACTCGGAGTGCTTTACAAAATGCATAGAAATACATCAAGAAAATTACAGAATAAAGGCAAGACATGAATTAGATTAAAAACATACAACATAATTATCTACATTAATCAAACTAAATTAAAATTAACACTGAGATTAAAATGGAACAAAACTTCCGCTTGTGTCCTAATAAGTTTTAACTGTATTCATCCGTAATTCTCCTTTTTATGGTTTTTCTTATTTTTATACAAAAGTAACTCTACGACTCTTTGCAGAACACATAAATATGACACATGGGTCCCACACCCGCAATGTGACTAGAAATGATATTTATTTTTAAAGTGCATTCACAAGACATTTAAGAATTTAAGAGAAAGCTGCAGTAAACACGAGTGTTTTCAGGCCTGATTTAAATGAGGTGACAGTTTGTACAGACCTCAGGTATTCAGGAAGTTTGTTCCACAGGTGAGGATCAGAAGAACTAAATACTGCTTCACTTGGTTTGGTTCCGCTTGTGGGAACACACAGTAAACCTGTCCCTGATGACATCAGGGGTCTGGATGATGCATCGGGAACTTACAAGTATTGGATGGTTGACTTCGGTCCAAGGCCATTCAGTGCAAGGTACTAGGAGTAAGAGATTGAACTCTCTCCTTTTGACTCACAGGAAGCCAGTGTAGTGATTTGGGGAATGGTGTGATGTGTTCGAGTTTCCTGGTATTAGTCAGGACTCTGTCAGCAGTATTCTGGATCAGCTGCAGCTGCCCGATTTGATTTTTTTTTTTTTTTTTTGTTCAGACCTTGGAAGACACCATTACAATCATCTAACCTGCTGAAAATGAACACGTGTGTTATTTGGACAGAAAATCCTTGATTGTAGCAATGTTCTTCAGGTGGTAACAGGCAGACTCGGTAATAGTTTTGAAGTGAGTGTTAAAATTCAGGTCTGAGTCAGTAATTACACCAAGATTTCTGGCTTGATTTGTAGGGTTCGATGACATGGAGTCAAGGTGAGCAATTTGATTTGATGAATACACTTACTCTGAGAGTAAGGAACTGTAGTGGTCCCTCGCTATAACGCGATTCATCTTTCGCAGCCTCGCTGTTTCGCTGATTTTTTTATAGTGCAATTTTCATGTTTTTTTTTTTTAAAGCGTATGAACGTGGATTGTGTTCTGTGTCCTGATTGGCTAGGGGACTGTAGGCCATGGTCAATCAATCTCCTCCGTGCTGTGTCTCCTGTACAGTACAGAATGCGTTCAGCTCGCCAAACTTACACAAATGTTCGATCGCTAGCAATGTGACTCTGAAGTGCTCTGTTTGAAAGTTTTCGCCAGCTTTACAGCTTGAAAGGCTGAGGGCCCTCTCAAGCTGTAAAGCTGGTGGTAAGTGTTGTAAGTGGTAAGATGTGATGCGTGTGTACAAGTTGTAAGTGTACTATGTAGGTTTTCGCCAGCTTTACAGCGAATTTTGAGAGTGTTTAAATAAGAGAGAAATGTGAGAAAATGTTAATGCCTGTCAGTGAATAATGTATAAAGTATGTGGTGAGGGGTTTTACAGCCTTAAAACAAATATAATAATTGTAAAAAAAAATAAAGTTGACTACCTTGCAGATTTTGCCAATTGTGGGTTATTTTTAGAACATAACCCCCGCGATAAACGAGGGACCACTGTATAAAGTTGCGTGTCATCTGCATACTGTAGGTGTCGTAAGAAATGTTGAAGTGCTCTATGATCTGAGCCAGGGGCAGCATGTAGGTGTTGAACAGAAGCAGTCTGAGAATGGACCCTCGGGGAACCCCACGTCATCTTTGTTCTCTCAGACTTGTAATTACCAACTGAGACAAAGTAGTCCCTACCTTGTAAGTAAGATTTGAACCAGTTCAAAACAGTGCCAGTAAGTCCCACCCACTTTTCCAGTCTGTTAAGCAGTATGTTGTGGCCAACTGTATCAAATGCGGCACCGAGGTCCAGTAATACCAACACAGGTTCTGGATGCATCATTATTCAGGTCTGTGTCATTTAAGACTAATCAGTGCAGTCTCAGTGCTGTCGTGTGCTCCAAATCCAGACTGAAATTCATTAAAAAGATTGTTTTGCACCAAAAAGCATTAGTTTGTTGAAAGACAGCCCTTTCAGTGATCTTTCCCAGAAATGGAAATTTTGATATGGGCCTGTAGTTACTTATTATTGAAGCATCCAGATTAGTTTTTTTTTAGAAGAGGTTTAATAACTGCAGTTTTCAAGGCCTGGGGAAACTGTCCTGACTGGGGTGACACAGTGGTGCAGTGGGTAGCATTCGTGCCTCACAGCTAGAAGGTCCTGGGTTTGATCCCAACATCAGGCGGTGGGGCCTTTCTGTATGGAGTTTCATGTTCTCCTCATGTGGGTTCTGCGTGGGTTCTCTCCGGGTACTCCGGTTTCCTCCCACAACCAAAAAAACGTGTACTAGGTTAAGTGGCTACTCTGAGTTGTCCATAGTTGTGAATGCAAATGATTGTCTGTCTGTATAGTCATGAGGTCTCAGCCTCAAATTGTGAAGTGCCTAGAGATAATTGGTGATTATCATTGGCGCTATACAAATAACATTGAACTGAAGACAATTGTTTACTCTTTGTAATACATCTGCAGGGACCAAATTACTCATAGCTGTGGGTCAGGAACCTCAATTGCTCAACTTTTCATCAGAAATTCATGTGACTTTACCTTTAGCAGGAACTTGACTTGTTTGATCTTCGTGACTCAATTTTTCCACATGTGTGCATTATGCTGTGTCCTGCAGACATCGATGAGCTGTTGGTGGTTAAAGTAGAGGTTCTTCCTGAGCAGCAGGACTGGAGCCCCAGCGTGGACCCAGAGGACCCAGAGCCCCCCCACATTAAAGAGGAGCAGGAAGAACTGAACATCAATCAAGGCATGGAGGAGGCTGATGTCACCAAGTTCTCATCTACTTGTGTCCTTGCGAAGAGTGAAGAATATGAAGACCAAGCTCGGTCTTTACAGCTTCATCAGAGACAAACTGAGAACACGGCGGAACAACCTGGAGAGGACTGTGGAGGATCAGAGGTGGCCAGCAGCTTCCATCCTCACAGATATTTACAAGCACATACTGATGAGCAGACTGAAGACTCTGAGGACAGACACAGTAAGACAGACACTACCAACCTCAGCAGTAATGACGTTACTGTAGTAGAGGAGGCAGGTGAACGGAGGCACCCCTGCTCAGAGTGTGGAAAAACCTTTTACTATAGATCAGATTTAAAGACACACATGCGAGTCCACACAGGAGAAAAGCCTTATAGATGTTCAGTTTGTAATAAATACTTTAGTTATAAATCTGGCTTGAATACTCACATGAAAACGCACACAGGAGAGAAACCTTTTGTGTGTTCAATATGTGACAAATGTTTTAATCGTAAATCTGTTTTGAGGATACACATGACAACTCACACAGGAGAAAAGCCCTTCAGGTGTTCACTTTGTAATAAGGATTTTACTGGTAAATCTAATTTAATGAGACACATGACAACTCATACAGGAGAAAAACCGTTTGAATGTTCAGTTTGTATGAAATGCTTTAGTCGTAACTCTGTTTTAAAAAGGCACATGATGACACACACGGGAGAGAAACCATTTCTTTGTTCAGTATGTGGTAAGGGATTTGCTCTTAAGTCACACTTCAATAATCACAGCAGCGTTCACACCGGAGAGAAGCCATTTGGTTGTGAGGAGTGTGACGCTTCATTTGTTCAAAAATCAGACTTGGATCGTCACAGTCGAATTCACACAGGAGAGAAACCATTTGTATGTCCGTTTTGTGAAAAATGCTTTACTCATAAATCTGTTATGAGGAGCCACATGACAGGTCACACAGGCGAGAAAAAGTTTGGTTGTTCGGTGTGTGGGAAAAGATTTGCTCAGAAGTCAAACTTAAACAATCACCGCAGAGTTCACACAGGAGAGAAACCATTCAGCTGTTCAGTGTGCAAGAAATGTTTCAGCCAAAAAAGTGACCTTCAGAAACATTTGAAGATCCATCAAAGAGGAGAAACGCTGAATTCATGTGTTGATGACCTTTACAGTGAAATGACCACAACCATGAATTCAGATCCAGACAAACCTGGAAGTTCATATGCAGATGAGCAGACTGAAGACTCTCCAGTCCATCTAAACTCTGAAGGAGAATGACTTCCTGTAAGTGGGCAAATGTTTGCTCACACCTTCTCCTTACGTGGTTTTTTTTTTTTTTTACTTTATTTTTAATATATTTAACTGAAGACATCCAAACTGAAACAAAAAATGTTCAACAACCCAGAATATGTTTTATATTTTAGATTGTCAAAAGTAGATACATTTAGCTTTCATGAAAATAGGTTTGTCTTGTCAAGTTACTTTGTGCCAATAATTGTCTTCTTAATATGTCTTAGACCAGGGGTCGGGAACCTGTGCTCTTTTGATGACTGCAGATAAATCTTAGCTGACATTTCTTAACACGATAACTACCGTATTATCCAGGTGATTTGTCACTCCGATATGTTAGTCGCATGAGCCAAAAAATGCATAATGAAGAAAAAAAAGTGTATTTGTCACTCTGCAGAACAGGTCGCATCTGTTTGGGGCTCAAGCATGCGGCCGGGGGTGCATGCTTGAGCTGCGCTGGGGCTCGTCTCCTCTAGCGGCTGTCAGTGTGACAAGCACCCTATGGTCGAATTTATTCAAAATACAAGTTGCAATGATGTATTTGTCGCTCCCCTTGCCAGACTATGCAAAAAAACGTGACTTTTAATCAGGAAAATACGGTAATGAATAATTTTAATCCATTCATTTTCTACCGCACCTGTTCAGGGCTGTGGGTGGCTGGAGCCAATCCATTAAGCGTCCAGCCACCTGCGACCCGCTCGGGGACAGTGGCAGGTGGGGAGTTTGACTGGGGCGATACACGTCAAACGGTAGCGCAGGTGTCCTAAGGCGAGCTCAGGGAGAACACAAACCTCCTGCGGAGCAGAAGGGCAAAAGCTCGCTTGATCTTGATTTTCACTATGAATACAGACGATGAAAGCGGGGCCTCAGCAGGAGGTTTCTGTTCTCCCTGAGTTCGCCTTAGGACACCTGCGCTACCGTTTGACGTGTATCGCCCCAGTCAAACTCCCCACCTGCCACTGTCCCCGGAGCGGGTCGCGGGCGGCCGGGCCCTTGACGCCAGAAGCGGGAGCCTGCTTGGGGCTCGCCTCATCGGGTAAGTGATGCGCAAATGTGTCGGCGCCGACACTTTCGGTGTTAAAGGGATAATGCGGGAGCCTACACGAGTCGCCGTGAGGTCAAGAAGTAACTTTCCCTCATTTCAATCGAATAGTCGGCGAGCTAATTTATATAAGCAAACCCTTTTGACGATGAAGATGGCGAAAAGGTTTTGTGTTGTCTAATATACAATGATAAAATTTCATCGATGAAACGTCAAATATAAAGCGACACTTGAACACATGCCATGCTACATTTGCATCGAAATATCCATGCAAGCAGTCGTTCTCACATCTGAAAAACATCAAGATCACGTTTAACTGGTGAAAACCTCAACGCCTGCATGAAGCTTCACCTCACCGTGTATCAACCAGACGATAAGGTCGTTAGAAAAAGCATCCAACACCAGAAGTCGCATTAATGGTAAGAAGTATTTTATTTATCGGTTTGCTTCAGTATCACAACATTATTAAAAAGAATACATTCAGAGACTTAATATACTCTTAAATTGTAGGTTTAACTTAAAAATTCACACATTTAGTTGTATTTAGTGTTAAAAATATTATATGGCTCTCACGGAAATACTTATAAAAATATGTGGCTTTCATGGCTCTGTCAGTCAAAAAGGTTCCCGACCCCTGTCTTAGACCATCAGAGGAATGGTGGATACAGAGTCCATAGCCCTATTAGTGCTGCTATGACTGTTCAAATCCTTATTATGGTAAGAAACAGTTAAGAGAAAGCGGGCTTACACGAGGACTGTGACCGGTCTGTTGATGCTACTGAACATCTCTTCTGCAGCAGATCTATTTCTTGGTCTTCATTTCCTGGGACGGTCCTTATCAGAGACAGTGTCTTCATAGTGGTTGACAGTTTCTTCGACTGTACTCTGAGACACATTTAAAGTTGTAGAGATTTTTCAAATTGACTGACCTTCCATCTTTAAAGGAATGATGGACTGTCATTACTGAAGTGATTCTTATGAAAATATGGATTTGTACAGTCACTAATAGGGCCATTGACTCTGTTTCCACCATTGAGACAACTGATGGTCTAAAGCAGGAGTCCCCAACCTTTTTTGCGCCACGGACCGGTTTAATGTCAGACAATATTTTCGCGGACCGGCCTTTTAAGGTGTGATGGATAAATGACTTGCACAACCTGATAAGCGCCACCGCTTAAATCGAGTTATGTAGCACCGTA
>JAQQAE010021647.1:0-10418 GCA_029823295.1 Pseudamia nigra | reverse complement strand
TGTTTATCTGGAATGAATTTTAGATCTTTGAGTCCATCTCATGAAAAATGGGATCAAAAACAAAAGTGTTGCGTTTACATTTTTGTTGAGTGTATGTAGTCAATTGCCCTATTATTGACGCTACAACTACTGTATAAATCCATATTATGGCAAGAAAAACACAGACCTTTGTAACTTTAAGAAGGGAAGGTCAATGAACGCTATAATGAAACTGGTGCTGATGAAAACCATATTAGGAAAGGAAGACCAATAATTATGGACCTCAGAAACCAGGCATGGTCCTCATGAAAGAAAATGTGTGTCCAAACTTTTGACTAGTAGTGGAAGTGCTGCTTTGTTGTGTCGCAGTGACGGTGAGGAGCTCTGTGTGGCTCTCCGTTCAGACTGGCCTCTGGTGCTTTGATAAGCCTTTGTTTACTGTTGAACTGTTCACTCCTGTTATTTCATTCACCGTCCAGTGGCCCCTCATGCCCACTTCTAGTTCCATGATACATTGCATTGTTATAATTCACTGTGGTGGTCAAGGATTCAAGCTGGTCTGTTTATTTATGTGTCTCCTATGCTCAAATATAGGTTTAAACATTCATTTTCTGTTCATTTTTATTCTTCTGCTTTTTCCTCATCCTCTATATACTTTTTGTGCTTTTTTTGTCCACCTTTTAAGAAAACACATAAAAACTACACATGAAATATATGAAAAATGAATGTACCTCTATGGTGGCTTAACTTTTCTGGGTGATTCAAGTGATCATGCCAGTTAAAATGAAAAAAGAAGCATATATTTCAATAAGAAGCAGATGAAAATGATTACTCCCACATGTACTTTAGAGCCACATTACTTTGTTTTGCTGCAATGGTTGAAACTTTAAATTCAGTATCTTAACTTCTAATGTAATATTAGCAAAATCCTAGTCTTTATAATTGTTCCTAATTTTGCACAGAATGCTCAGACATGGAGTAGAAAACATCATAACTAGAGTGGAGAGATGTTGCAGGACATGTGGGAAACTTTTCTCTACAACTTGCTTTTACTTTGAGGTCATTTACAACCAATTTGCCATATTTACAGCTGCATGTGTCCTCTTTCAGACAATATGACTCCCAAAGCCCAGGGACTTACAGAATTTGAAGTATGACCCACAGAGTGAGAGAAGTCCCATCCAGCTGCCTTATTAATGGCAGAGCAGACATTTCTGTCCAAACTGGGTATAAGTCATTTTTTTTACATCGCTGTATTTCCCATAATTTCCACTAAATCTACATAAAATTTATATCAGTGTGGTCAGACAAGTCTCCTCTCCCTTACAGTGAGAATACTTTGATTATTTGAGTTACTCTCTGCAACTGAGAAACCTCAGATGAAGGGCGACCCACTTAAAGTGATTAGACTCTAGAAGAAGAAGAAGTGAAACAGCAAATTCCCCTCCCAGGTTTGGTAAAGGGTCTTGCATTTATATAGCGCCTGTCTACCATACGGCCCTTTACTCTGCTTTCCTTTCACCCATTCATGTAAACAAGCAATCACACTGAGGAGTTGGGAATCGGACCACCAAACTTCCGGTACGTGAATGACAAAAGCCTATCTACTGAACCACATCTGCCTGTAAAGCCACAGTGGCCCATGAAATTGCTTTTGAATTTGACTGTGACTTTGACCTTTCTCCTTGAAGGTCACAGCATACTGTATTTTCTGGATTACACGTCCCGGTTTTTTGCATAGTCTGGCTAGGGGAGCGACAAATACACTGGAGCGACTAGTATATTACATTATTTTGAGTATTGGTTGTTTGTCACACTGACAGCTGCTAGAGGTCGCTCTAGGCTTGTGTACCTGCATCTGCCACATCTGTATTACTGACAATTTAAAATGTAGACATTACAGGTAACAACCATACCTGCCATCAGCTTAACACCGAACGTGTCTGCGCCGTCACTTACCCGGTGAGGGAGGCAAGCCACGAGCAACTTAGTTTTAATTTACATAGAAAATAATTGCTTCTCTTCAAAATTTTAGCTAATATTCAAATTCAAAATCATAATAATACAGTAAAGCATTGACAGGCATGTGTAGTGAGCATGCATACAGTAAACAAATTGAATATTTGTTCAAGTTGTGGAGTTTTGAGGTGAAATCAAAGAACAAAGTTTAATGCTTCTAATGATGATTGAAAGAAAATGACTGCTCACACTGTGATCAGCATTGGCACACTGGAGGACCGATTGCAGACAAATGAGGTACAGTGATAAAAGAAAATTAGAAATGCGCCCTTAACAACAGTGTTAAACATCCTCCTATTGATCTGCATGCAATATCTTTGTCAGTTACATTCTCCACGGCCACTCCTTAAGCTTGTAATTCATGAGTGCCTGACGAGTTGCTTCGTCATTTACATTCAGACAAACAAATCAAGGTGGTGATGAAATTTAAATGTCAAGCATACTCCTGAGTCTCCTCTTGATTTAATTTTAAAGAGGGAAGCCGATGACATTAATAGAAAGACTTGGTTAAAGGGAGTGATGTGGGGGAAAGCAAACAGGATGTGAATGTAAAAAGAGCCTGATACTGATGTGATAACAAGCAAAACATGGTATGAGTGGAATTAGCTTTGGTATGCAGTTGCAGACGTAACAGCATGTTGAGACTGGGGATAATGAAAAAGGTAGTGGGATCCTCACACGCACATACTTTTTTGATTTCCACTGATTACGCATTAAGTGCAGAGTCAATAGAAAACACTGTATCTTCCACTTGGGGATTGCAAATCAGCCACTTCTCAGCACTTCATACATGCTAATTAAAGAACAGAAAAAACATGGCTTCGTACATCTGACATATTAAACAAGTAAACCTTCACTGGAACCAGAGGTGAACTGCTCTACTTAATCACATCTAAACCAGCTAGCACTGTTGTACAGACAAATAGAGAGAATCCAGTCCAGTGTTTTCAAACCACTTACACTAATCAAAATAGAATTAATAATATTATTAAGACATATTAACTAGACATAAATTGCATGCTCTTACTCTCTTAGATTTTCTCCAAATCAGTTCATTGATCCTCAAAACACACTCTGAGGATGTGAATATGTTTCTATAATCAATAATTTTTAATGTTCTTGTGGTGGAGTGGATGAAATTTCACTGTCAGTTCAGACTATTGACAAACCTAGAGAACAGCTCATATCATTCCAAAAGGACCAATATGTGCAAGTACCTAATTCGAAGTTAGATTAGGAAATTAAATGAAAATATGCCTTGAATTCCTTCCAATGATGTTGATAGTTATTTTTTGTGCAGCCTGTGTGTGTGTGTTTTGTTTTTTCAAAGCAATAGCTGCTCAAATTCCTGAGAAAATAGTCTCAACAATCTAGATCCAGATCTGGGAGACCTGAGAGACTGTACAGACATACCTTTGTGTAAAATGTTCAGACTGAAATATGCCATAGGTTTTTACTTATACACAGCCAGACATTCATACATAAACTGAATGACAATGTTTAATGTTAGTGATAAATCCTCTTGTTTCATCAACTGTGAAACGTTTGACATTTGCTGCAGATGTTCTTCCTTCATTCTAGTGAGTCTTGAACTACCTTCATTCACTTGTTCGTTTATTTTCTTCGTCTTAATCCTGTGGCGGGCTGGGGTTGTGGAGCTTATTGCAGCCGACATAGGGCGAAGGCAGGGTAAGTCAGCAGTTCATTGCAGAACTGACCTGTAGAAACAGACCTAGTCCCACTCAAATTCATACCTGTGGGCAGGTGCAGTGACCAGTTAAGATATAATATATACTGTATGTTGATGGACTCTGGGAGGAAACAGGAGCGACTAAAGAAACACAGACAAGGGGAGCACATGCAGACTCACAGAGGCCAGTGTTGGGATCTTCACCTAATCACTGCCTGAACAAGCTTCTAGAAAAAATAAAAAAAGGACATGGAAGAACTGACTTTGATAAAGAATGTGAAACACTGTCTTTAAATGTGATCTGTAGTTAATTTCATGCTTCAGCAAATTGATTTGATAAACTTAAGTGGACATTTAACAAAGTTACTAGGTCTCCACTATGCTGTTTCCTTTTTTAGATTATTTTCTTCTACTGCTGCTCAGCAGTGAAGTAAATGTGAAGATGTCATTTGATTCATCTTAAGTGGACAATTAAAGCTTAATAAGACAAGCATGTGAATACATTTTATGTAGAGGAGGACAACTTTGGAAGACACTTAGAATTTATAGATTGAAATAGTTGTTACAATGAAATACACTGTTGACCATGGAGTTGCAATTAATTATTTTTTACCTTGTCTCATGAAATGATTGTGAGAATGTGATTTACTCTCAATAAAGTGTATATCTTCTAAAAACTTTATGCATCAGTCTATTCCAAAGGTGATTCTTGATGTGTGGAATGTGTCAGAAAACAAATTATTCCAACTTTATGGGCAACAGTGTAACAATGATGACTGCAAATCATCCTAGCTGCAGTGTTTATACACTACCAGTCAGAAGTTTGGACACGCCTTAACCTTCAGTAGTATTTATTTAATTTGAAGACATTCAAATTGTGAAACAGCACATATGGAATTATGTAGTAAATGAAAAGTGTAAACAACCCTGTACATGTTTTATGTTTAAAATTGTCCAAAGCATCCACATTTAGCTTTGATGACAGCTTTGCATTCTCTCATGTAATTCATGAGTTTGTCACCCGGAATGGTTTTCAGTTCACAGGTGTGTCTTGTCAAGACTTAATTTGAGTCATTTCTTGCTTTCTTTATGTGCTTGAGACCATCAGTTGTCGTGTGCAGAGGAAGGGTGGGTTCAGAGTCAGTTGCCCTATTAGTGCTACTACAACTACTGTACAGAAACATAACAGTCTACCTGTTTTCATTATCTTGTTCTCTGCGTAAGGCAACTGATGGTCTAAAGCACATTAAGAAGGCAAGTAATGGCACAAATATACCCTTTACAGGGCACATCTGTGGTTTGCAAACCATTCCAGGCGAGTTCCTCAAGAATGTGATGACTGACTGCCACGTCCGTGTAAAGCAGTCATCAAAGCTAAATGTGACTACTATGAACAATCTAAAATATAAAATGTGTCCTGTTTTATCTTTGCTTCATAATTGGCTATAGGTTCTTTCACAGTTTACATGTCTTCAGCATTAATGTGAAATATTGAAAATAACAAAAATAAAGAAAAAACACTTTTGACTGGCAGTGTATATGTGACTATTAAGACAGAGTTGAAAAAGCTGAGTGTGTGCTTCCCCACATGGCATGGATAATGGTACTCATTCTACTCATTTACCTTGTAATCATCCTGACCAGTGTGTGATGACCTGCTTTTATTTTAGCCCACTGGTTTTCATCTTAGCTCCTGCTGATGTTCTTAAAACCTAATCAACATTAGATGTAAGATGGGAGGATAATATTTTTCCCCTGCTGGGTTATGGCCTGTTATCCCACATTTATACAGTAAATTAATGTCTTCTGTGTAGGATTAGGAGACAGATTCGGCACATTCATCTAGGGAATGGTTCTTGACAAAAATTATTATACTGATTAAAATTTGCAGCCTGACTGGATATTAGTAAAAAGCCATTATGACATTGCACCCATATCGAGGACAGTTCATACTAAATAAATCTCTACGTTGACACAATACAATGAGGAAATCTTTCAGATTTTTGAGGCAGTAACGCAGCATTTTTATATCACAGCATGTCGGATTGTGATTGTGAGTAATTCTCCAGATTATTCCTTTAACTGATTTACTATTGTTACAGTGAAATGTCCTGTACTTTTTCCTTACATCATGGGGAAGCTGTCATTTAATTTAGGATCTCTTTCACTTTGCAGAAATTTCATTAGAGCCAGCTTAGACAAACTAGTTCCTCTGGCCAAACTCTAAATCACTCACATAATTTTCAGCCGTTGGTGCCTAATCAAGTTGGTGTGTGTGTGTAATGGTGCACTCACATGCACATCCTGCCCTGACAAATTCAGTGAGCTGCAGCTGATGGAAAGGAAAGCAGGAAGTGTGGCGCCACCACAGGAGACACCAGCACACATACCGAAAGGACAAATAGCTGTCTTACTGAATGGTGTCCGTGCAAATTAAGATAACGTTTAATGATTTTATTGGCAAGTTGAGAGTGTGTGGGCTGGATTAAAGAGACATGATGGTAAACAGCCAAAAATGGGGACAAACAGTACAATTTCAGACCATCTGATTTTAGAATAGGGTTGAATTTCAGCTTCACTGAGTGTTATTTGCAGTGAAGCAAGAGGTCCAGTGGTCAAAAATTTTGACATGTTAAACTTTAGCATGGCGGATGCAGACTTTCGCAGAGATGAAGCCACGAGTCAACTCCCCAATGTCAGTGCCGTTTTTGTCATTGTGCATGTGCAAAGAAGCAAAGAGAGCAGCTGAAAATGCCATGACAAGGCCACGCTACATAGACTGTACAGAAAAGATAAATAAACCCCCTGTGACGTCACCATATGTCTGTGAAGAGTCAAAGAAGCTCCAACGAGGCATCACTGCCTGCTCACACTGATCCATAACGGACTTCGAGGGGAGAAGGAGCTGGGGTGGATTGTATGAAATGGTGAAGCCTTTGGCTCAAACAGATGTTGTGGCAAAAGCACGTCTGCCTGTTTCTACCAAGAAAAATAAAGGATCTGCACAGGAATCAGAGCATAGCTGTTTTTAGCTGTCAAAGTAAAAGTTTTTTTGAAGATTTATTTTTGGGCATTTTGCCATTGTTGAATAGGCATGGTTAATAGGCAGAAGGGATGGGTGGAGAAGGTGTAGTATTGCATGCTGTTCGGGGCGACAATATGACACAATATGCTACAATATGAACCTAGGCTTCTACAATTGGGCCTGAGCCACCTCGGCGCCTCATGAAGTCTAATACTAGTTTACCTGTGCTTCTCTCTGCAAAATGGGTGAGCCAGTCTGTCCATGTCTTGCAAGCCACCTGCGACTCCATATGGCCAGTATCTACAGATTTCAATACATAAAATGGCCTTAATTTTCAAGGAAACAGCATACATCTAATTTTATAACATTGTTGTTGGTACAATTTTTCCTCAGAGCTTACAAATCTTTTTTGACAGCTGCCAGTAACCATGGTCCCCAGGGGCACATGGGCCATTTTTACATGTATGTATACTCTGAACTCTAAGTTTTGGGAATTCCAATGCAGATAATTAACTCATACAGTACAAGTTGGTATACATACATTTCCTATAAGCGCACAGTGCATACCTATATTAAATGGCATGTTTGTTTTATGCAGGTGCAGATACTGCATATGTCTCTGTGTGATAACCTGAAACAGAATTTTGTTAATGTGCTGTGTTTATCTTGTAATCTTTGTGAGATACCAAGGCTTGGATTTGTTTGGCTGTCTGTCTGAAAAACAAACCAAATCCATATTACGACCTAGTGAATCAAAGCTCCAACACCTCTCAAGTCACCACCTGAAAAACAATGACTACTTGAACACGGAGCCCTTAAAAATAACGCGTAATCCTCTTTTGTGGCTGACACGTGCACATTCCTATTAAATGAAAACTGAAGGAGCTGGATAGGACAGATGAGACCATGTATTTTTGGAGCATAATTTACTTTTCTCAACATAAAATAAGGAAAACATACAATCTAATCTGGTTATTTCATTTCCTTATAGTCACAATATGAGTCATCACAGCATGAAAGAGCGACTGACCCAACCTCACCTACTTTATTCCTGTCTAGTCACTATGAGAAAGGGAAGAGAAGCAGAGGGGAAGGGGAGAGGAGGAAGTGAAGGCTGAATCAGGTGCATGGGCCGGCGCTGTCTGTGGTTTACAGTAATAACACAGCGCTACGTCCACACCCAGGTGGAGCATTACTCTGCTGTGTGTATGTCCCACTAATGTCTGCCTGTAAATACTAGAGTGAAAAGGGTCCAGACAAAATCACTACCATAGAAACTGTCATTATGTCAAACAAGCAGGTGATAATAATAGTCAAGAAAATACTTAAGGGTTACAAAGTCACAATGACAACTGCTTTCGTGTGTCTTTTGTTTCATTACGGTCATTTTTTGGGCTTTGTGTCCGTAAAGTCATGTATTTTCTCTTTAAGTGTCTTTTGCACTCTGCTGAGGACAAAAATGGAAAAGTAGTAACTATAGGCAGTGTTTTCCATATCGTTACAAGGTTAGGGTGCAGTATTTGAGACAGTTTTGACAACACCTAAATCAAATTAATGTGATGCCAATTAAAATGAAAAGTAATGATTCAAAATGATGCAATGTTATAGAAATGTTTGTGACAAACATTCTATTTTCTTGCTGGAGGACTCCTAAATACCCCAACAATGCACTTGAATCGCTTACAAAATTGGGGGAAATGATGACACAAATATGAGATGACTTACAGTATATGTGGCCACTGTTTCTTCACAATATGACAAGGTAATGGTCCGAAACAATGTGGAGAAAGAGAGTAGATGTTTTACACAATTCTTTTTACTCTCAGATACATGTATGGGTGAAAATAAATATACTTCTAGTCAGTTACATTTGGCTCCACCCCAATGAGTAGGAGTAAAACAAACTAAAACAAATAAAAAAAGAATACAAGATCCAAAATGAACAAAACAATCAAGTAAATTAACAAAAATAGGGAACAAAATAAACACAGCTCAGCAAAAGTCATCAAAATAAAAAATGAACAAAATACACAACAACATGAGCAAAAGTAAAAGAAAAAATTAAGTAAACGAATAAAAATGTGCAATGTAACTGATGAAGCTGAAAAAAAGAATCAACAAATACACAGCAAATGAACCAAAATAAACTAAGCAATAAATTCCATTGACAAATATGATCAAAATACAAAACTGAACAAAAACCAACAAAATTTCAAGCAAAATGTACAAAAAAGGAAAACAAAATTGAAAAAAAAATCAACATATACACAACAAAATGAACAAAACAATCAAGTAAATCAACAAAAATAATGAAATATGATGATTATGTTGTTCATTTTTAAAAGTTTGTTTGTTTTTTTTTACTTCTGCTAATGGAATGGTGGCCGAAAGTAACTTACTGTAACTAAGATAAAAAAATATTCTGCAAAACAGCTATGCTCAGAAGTACAGTTTTTTGACAAAAACTAAGTACATGTAAAGGAATAATACACTTGAGTCCTACACAGCTCTGCTTATTCCACTCTGACATCCATTTATCATGTTTTTCTGTCAAACCCGGTGATCAAACAATCAGAAGAAAGGCTCAATAGGAGTGAGGGGCTGCATTATGCTTAATATTGCAAAGGTGCAGAAACACGCATGCTGTTTCTCGTCTATTGGAGGTGATGTATGGCGATGGTAAGCTGATGTAAAGAGCCCATTAGACATAAAAGCTCATGTTATTTTAATGCCCTTTAGATGGACTGGAGTTACCGCTGTGTGTTATAAACATCCTGTACAAAGGAATGACAATCTATCAGGCCAGTAGCCATTATTTATACTCAAACACAGTGTTTCTCAACAGGTGTCGCCTTATGACCCACATTTTTCAGTGGTTATCAAGTCGTGATCCACTTGCATCAAACTGAAACCAGGCAAATGTATTTTTTTATAAGCTAAATGTCATCTGAAAATATTTTGAATAAAATGTGCACGTACTTATTTCCATCATTGTGTTCAAATTCAGACCACAACAAATCAAAAAAATTATAAAAATTACAAAAAATGAGCCAAACAATTCAATGAACAAATTATATGAACAAAAACTACTTATATATTCAAAAAAGAAGAAAAATTAAGGAACAAAACAAAAAGCACTAAACAAAGATTTACAAAATAATTAAGAGTATTAACAAGAGAAAGAACAAAATAAGAATGATATGAACAAAAACTACTTAAATATTCAAAAAAGAAGAAAAATTAAGGAACAAAACAAAATGCACTAAACAAAGATTTACAAAATAATTAAGAATATTAACAAGAGAAAGAACAAAATAAGAAAAAAACAATATATAAAAACAAGTTATACCATAATAAAAGAAACAATTCAATGAAGAAATTTTAAGTCAATTAAAAAAACCTGCCAAATTATTAAAAACAAGAAAGCAATTAATAAAATATTCAAAATGAGGCAAAAATGAACAATAATAAACAAAATGAACAATGATGAACAAAATAATCAAAACATTAACATCAATATCAAAAAATAACATTCATCACAAAATGAACAAAATCAAATGAAGAAAAAAGACATGAACAAAACGACCAAAATACTCAAAAATTGAAACAAAAATGAAGCAAAAATTAAGGTAATATTCAATGTGAGGCAAAAATGCCAAAAACATGGTGAACAAAATGGATGGAAATGAACAAAAAAATGCACAA